>CAMAOG010000070.1:0-16501 GCA_945859605.1 Lumbricus rubellus | reverse complement strand
TACATTTATTGACAGCACAAATAATTATTTTATCTTCGAACTATTATACTGCAGCTTTTACTAGTACCAGATAATTTGTTTAGATCGTCTACTCAAAACACCCGAAAAACGTTTATAGAAAAGCTATAAGAAGCTGAAACGATATATCGCAATAATTCAATGATAGTTCTCCGATTCACTAGCTCTGTTTCATTGTTCCACATGAACTTGAAGACGACTTTCTCCGCTTCTTTTATATCATCAGAGGAGCAAAGGGAGCAACTATCAAATATGCCATAGCTGGTGGATGGCTATATTCACGACTGTCGTTTTGGCCGACAGCTTGAGTTGTCTTCCTTGGTACAGGTGTTACTTTTGCAAGTATAATTATTATAGAATCGGCGTTTTTCTGTACTGCGTTCCCTCAGAATAAGTCGCAGTTTTCTTGGCGCCACATCAATATCTCAGTTGATCCCGATGATGTGATGATGAATTTTGAGTCGTCAACGTATTGTGATAATATTTATATTCTGATATCTTCTTCGGTTACAGGCAGCTGGCAGATACTGAAACGTCGATTAAATAAGGAGCGATAATAGACATCAACTTTTCTGCGGTGTCTCTTATTTATATAACTGGACAAACTACTTTTTAAAGGTGTTTAATTAGAACGACTTATAAATTATTTACTCGATTGTGTATATTTGTATTTTATATCATCATTCTATAACAAATGTTTGTTTTCCTACTCACGATGACGGCAGGACGATTTGTTATCATGATTTATGCCATAGCGATGTTTAATAGTTTTATTGGATTATGCGGTGCGAGATTATACATTTATAATATATTATCAGTCGGTGGTTCGTGATAACTTTACCGGTTAATGAATAATTTTTGTTCAGGAAGAGAAATGACGAAATTATAACGTAGGCCTATAGGACAGATTGAGGGGAATTAAGTATCACATAAGAAAGAAATTTGGAAAGAAGGAGAAGGGCAAGGAAGATGATGATGATGCTAAGGAAGAGTAATCTATTGGTCGAGGCCAACGGCCTTTGATGTCATAAAGCTGCCGTTTAACCCTGGATCCATCCATTCAAAACATTGGTTCACATTTATTACAATAGTCAATTCGATTCCCAGTATCATTAAACTGCACCTATTACCACCGCTGCAAAGTAATATTGGTCCGACAGTTTTTAAAACACCCGTTAAACGCTGAAACCTATTCGCTATAAGTTTTTGGAAATAAAAAAGCAGCAGATTTTCCGTCATGATACATTTAAATTTTAGGATCTTCTCGTTTGATTTGCGGCCCACCATAATTCGGGCAAAACAATCATGCTTTATTCGGGACGAACACAACTGGCTTCCTGTGCAAAAACGTTCTAAGTTTAAGATTCTAATGCTCATGCGTAATGTATTAGTAGGCGAAGGCCCAATTTTCTATAGTGAGTTTCGTCTGTTAGTGCTATCCGTTCCAATCGGTAGATCCGTTCGTTCGTATTTTTGGCTTCGCCAGCGAAGTGTGATATAATGTTCGTATCACTTATTCGGCTAGAAGCAGATGGAGGTACTATTCTGTTCTGTTCTCAGCCATCCTCGATCCGAGGGTTGGCCGCATCACGTACAATGTTCCTCCAACGCTTCCTGTCTTCCGTCAGTCTTATCATTTCTCCCAATGTCAATCCAGTCCACTCCTTGATGTTGCCCAGCCAGTTTGTTCTTGGTCTTCCTCTTTTCCGGTCTCCTGGCGTTGTGCCCTGCATGATGTCTTTCTCAATGCATGTTCCCTCTCTTCTCATGATGTGTCCAAAATAAATCATTTTCTTTCTTTTACTGTCTTCAGCAGATTCCTCTCCACTCCTGCCGCCTCCATTGTACTGTTACGTTGAATTGCAAGGCTGATACCAAATTTTTAACGTATTCCCAAATTTAAAAAGCAACGGGTGTCTATGTTTTGAAGGTGTTTAAAGAAACGTAGTTATAATTTATTTATTGATTTATTTACTAAGAGAATTTATATAGCGCCCCTTCGGGGTAACTACTCAGGAGCGCTCCCGACCCAACCTTGGCTGATGAGTACTGTTTTAAGGTTCCGATAAAACGGCATAAGGTGAATAGCCAGTGGAAGCCCATTCCAAAGAAATCAAAACAATGCCAGGGAATACTCGGTGCTGTCTGAGACATTAAATGCAAACATAATGAAATTTCCATTATGTTTGCAGACGATACCAATGTCTTTTTTTATCCCATATCTCGTACGACCGCATTTATAAAGCCTTTGTACAATCGTCTTGATGTATCAGTCGATGGCGCTGAGCAAATGTGAGGCTCTTGCTCGAGTTTCATGTACACTCAGTAATCGTCTCATGCTCTAACCATTCAAACATAAAAGTCCCAAGAACCACATGTGACCGTATTCGACGACCAATAATGCCGTTCGTGTTCCACAGTATACATATCATTGGAGAACACCGTTATAAAGGTGTTTAACTAGGCCTCTCATCGGTACCTACATTGTATAAGTGAAGAACTCGTTGCTCAAGGTATATCTAACCATACACTAAATCGGAGTTTCACGCCAAAGCGCAAGAGGAATTGCAGAGACTTACTTAAGATCTCTACTAGGCGTCTTGAGGTGGATTCGAATCTGCAACCCTCCGGCTGCAAGGCAAAGGACCCACCACTACACCACAGCGCCCCACAATGGTACCTCCAACACAGTAACCGTCTCAGATGAGATGTATAGGATTGAACCCTGTACACTCCACGGTATACATAACAAGTGTTCTCATATTGTAGCAGTAGTTCGGTTTTATAACACTGTGTAGTTGCATTGATAATTGCCGTCACCCTCCTCGATCGTACAGGCTTCAGACTGATACTAATTATTAACCCTCGGGCTACCAGGGGGGGGTGGTATCCACCCCCCCCCTAGGTTTTTCACAAATCAATTTTTTTTCGTTAAGAATAAAATTTTGACGTTTTAGGTAGCTGTAGAGGATTCATTTGCACACATTCTGAGCTAAAATGTGTGATGATATACCATACCATTCAAAAGTTATACCCGATATACCCGAGGCACCAGGGGGGGGTGGATACCACCCCCCTTAGATTATCGGCTGTATCTTATCCGTCCTTTGACATGAAGAGACACCAATTACACCATTCTGTAGAGGGAATGTGGGGCTACATTTTGGTGGTCACGGAGTTGTCTTTTGACAACCGGAAGTGCTCAAAATAAATTAAAATATAAATAAAGGTGTTTTATTTTCCTAAAATTTTTATGTTTTTCCTATTAAAAATTATTCATAATTTATTTTTTAAGAGAAAAAAATTATGTCATTCTATAGAGTGCATTCAGGGCTATTTTTTGATACCAATTAATTTGACATTTGATGACCAGAAGTGCTCAAAATAAATTTAAATGTGTGAAAATGTTGGGTTTTTTTTACAACGCAAACCGATAAGTCTGCGTAAACGTTTTTCAGCATGTTTTACATGTTTTTTCTCTTTTTATTGTAACTAAAACTAACTTATTACTAGTTTTTATAGTTGACTATTGGACTTTATTATATGTAAACTATTTTTAATTAAATAAATTATGTTAAAACACACAGAATCTAATATTTTGCTTATGCGAAAGTATACATTTTGTGGAATCGACGGGTGCCTACGGTAAAAAATTCATAACTTCGGGGTGCTTTCATATATTTTAAACCTAAATATACCATTTCGTGCAGAAATGAATGCTGAATCCATAGGTGTATTACAAGTTATGATATCTCAAACCAAACCCAAAATCCAGGGGGGGTTGTAACCACCCCCCCCCCCCTTGGTAGTCAGTGTTACAAAAATAGCGTGGTAGCCTGAGGGTTAAAGAATGAGTAGTGGTGGAAATTAACAACCAATTCATTATAATTACTTAATTCATTTCTTAACGACAACGGACGATTTTTCTTCATTTATTATGCTGTACTTACTGTTTTTGATAGTCACACGCTTATAAATCTCAGGTTAACTTTATTTTAGAGGTGTGAGCTGCACAATGAAAAAAAGAATTAATCAAATACCACTTCAAAATGCATTATAACAGTATTGCCACGTTTGGAATAGTATTCACTTATCTAGTTGACAATTATTATGATCTTCATATATGTAAGAAAAACCTGCGTCTAAATTTACTTAAACACATTTCTAATTAAGTAAATCTGGAGGTATGGATTTTGTTAGTCCAGTTGCAAAAGCACAATGGGAGATTAAAAAATTAATAGTGCAACATAAATAGCATTGAGTCGATCATAATCGGCCGTCAAGAAGCGACGCTAGCGACCCCATGCGGAGTTATTCAGAGGCGTCTGATCTAAATCAAGGCTTGTATTCATAAGAGTACTGTAGCACTACTAGTCCTGTAAACAAAATTTACAATGAATAATATCAACCGTCGTTTCAATAATTTAAAGCACTGGCTTCAGCGTTTTACGGGTGTTTTAAGAATACGGTCAAAACATGGAACTAGGAATAGTTGCAGTTAAAAGATGCTTCTGTTTTATCGACAAATGTACGAAATATCACAAGCAATTTACAAGACTGTCTTGGGTTCTTAGTGCACATGCACATAATCACGAGCTCAAAATGTCCGCATTGAAATTATCGTCATAGTGTCTTTTACAGAACGATACTTTTTGTCTTTATATAAAATATATTTACAAAAATATAGTTCCAACAAAGTTCTTTAAACCTACCAATGAAACACTCGGTTTTTGATACAGCATACCAGTATCACAAAAGACCGAATTCAATGATGTCTGTCACTCTTTTCAATTACTACAGATTACATTAATTTTCGTCATGCGACATAATGTAACTTTAATTTCTCAGATGCATTTCCAGCGTATTATCATCGCAGTAACAAAGCACATCGTTTTCCATTAGGTGGCAGAGTCTTTCCATTTAGTGCTTGAGACAGTCAGTATAGACGTTTCATGTGAGTGTACCTGCAGATCAGCGAATCCAGTTTTGAGTTGATGTCAACTACGCCGAGGCCACCGATCGACGAGGAGTCGATGATGGTTTTCTGCTTGATTGTTCCAAATGAATAATTTGAAGACGACTTTCTTCGTTTCTTTGACAGCAACAGAGGAGACGAAGAGCAACTGCCAACGTATGGGCAGACGGCTGAATAGACTATTGTCGCCTTGGCCGACAGCGTGAGTTGTCTTCCTCAGTAAAGGTGCTACTTTTGCAAGCATAATATCACAATAGCATCGGCGTTTTTCTGCACCGGGTTCAATCCGAAGTAAATGCCGTATAATTATCTTGGACCTTGTTTTCCAATCATGCCGAAGGGAAATCTCTTCTGCTTTTCATGTACCCAGCCAGTGTCCTGCACACTTGCGATGGTTAGTCCTTGCTCCTGATGCCTTTACATATACATGTATATCTCGAACCACATTAAAGACGTCTCGATTGATTTCTCTGATGATTGTGATGGTGACGTTTCGGTCGTAAGCGTATTGCAATAATCTGATCTCCTCTTTTGTAAAGGAAGCCGGAAGATACTGTTACAGCGATTAAAATAATGATAAATTAGAATAGCAAATAAACCAATAATTATTTTATACGGCGTCCCATCTTTATATAACATTTGCTATTTATCTTTTAAAGGTGTTTAAAAAGTGCGATTTAAAGTTTAATTAATTTTAATCCGAAGTCAGTTTCGGTAAAAGCACACAACAATGCTCAGCCTTTCACTAGCGACCCCGTGCGGAGTTAAGCACTGTTACAATAGTCGTTTTGTGTGGTTGTTCGATTCGTGAAAACTTAATCGTTTACCATTGAGAATGCTTAGATCACATGAACTGCCCTCTGACGCTCTGCACGAAGTAGCTCGAGCCACTTCTGTCGCGAGGATCCTCTATGCTGCCCCAGCTTGGTGGGGTTTCACCATGAGCGATGACAGAACTAAAATAGAACGAATGCTGAACCGGATGCGACGACTTGGTTATTTTCTAGCGACGTTCCCGAACATACAGAAGTTAGTTGCTGGAGCTGATGCTGGGCTGCTTCGTACTGTAATGTTAAATGTCAATCACGTCTTGAGGAACCTTTTCCCACCTCTAACAAAGATCACCTATTATAGCTTACGCCCTAGACCCCATCTTTTTGTACTACCAATTAAGGATGATAGAAACTTTATTCCGAGGGTTCTCTTTGCCTCCAAAATCAATAATGACAGACATTGTTATGTTCACAATATTTGTGCCATTGGCGATTTTTAATGTGCTTTGACGTGTAACTGGGTGCGGTGTGTCACCTGGATTTGTCTCTTTTATAAGTAAACGAAGATCATTATATTAGCCTATAGATATTGAGATCTGCAGCGGCTGCACGCCATTTTACCTTTCATAACGGAACACGCAAATCAACTCGTATTGCTGGTCATTCTCATGTTCTTATAGCATTTTGTTTCAGCATTTTACGGGTGTTTTAACTTAAGAGGACCAATTATTCTACATGTAGTCACCATGTCGATTGTTTCAGTTTCAGGACATTGCGATGACGATACAGGAATAAAATGGTTCATGAGCTACTGGACCAATTTTGTGCGTTGTCTAATTTACATACATAAGCATTGAATACCTCAATTTTAAGGGTGTTCAACGAGAACGATCAATAATTTATTTTAGTCAACTGAATATTTATTTTATAACTCGCTGAATTACCCGGCGTTGTTTGGAAAATTTCGGTTTTTCGACCCCTCTCGCTGATCTCACTCCCACTTCGCTTTCCGTTCTCACCTCGCCTTCTTCCATCGGCCCCAACCCGGTCCCACACAGGGGTGACCGGCGTTTCCGGTGAAACTTTGGTTTCTCGCCCCAACCAAGCTCCCACACGCCCCTGCAGAGCGGGTTCGCCACCCAAGGTCTTCCGTCCCAGCCAGTGCCTAAAGTGTGAAAAAATATGTGCCTGGACGCCCCTTACCCTTTCAAAAAAAGTGCCTGGACGCCCCTTACCTTTCCAGGCTGTGCTGGCAATAAGTTGCAGGACGGCGTTCAGATTTTAAAATAAGTGCATGGACGCCGTCCATGACCATCCAGCCACAAATTAAGCCCTGGTCCCAGCCCATCTTTCATCCGCCCATTGCGGGGCTGGCTAGAAACTTTCCGGGATGGACGGCATTTGCTGGTGACTAATTAATGTCCATGTAGCCTACGTACGACGCGGTAGAATACTAATTATCGTCTCTGTATATTGTCATTATCTTGTCTTACAACTTCATATCAACCGTTTATATTAATTATTTATTGTTATTATTATTTTGCGAAACCACGCGGTATATACATGTAACGGTTATAAGATCGGCCTTCAGTGAAAAAAAATGTTAAGATGACGTCAAGAATCTAAGTGTGCTTTGTTCTCGAATGCTAATAGGCTAAGTATTTTTAAGCTTGGGAACAACCGGATCAGGCGATTTTTTTCTACAAACCTAGTTAGTTACATACATACTTTTCTTTTTATATTTATTTTATAATTAGTGAATCATCATTTTAACCCTCATCCGAACAAGCGAAAATCCAACTTAATTTGAACAAGGGGGGGTCTGGCCAGACCCCCCGTTTTAATGTAGGTTTTTCATAGGTAATAGTGTTTTTTATATGCCAATTTTGTAGGATGATGTCAGAATGACTAAAAACAACAATGTATTAGTCTCTCTATGCAACATAAATCACTTTTATGATGAATTTTAGACTAGACCCCTCTAAATGTCTAGTAACTTTAATTGCGACGGTTTGTCATACCTGTTTCATGGACTCAATAACTGTCTATCTCTAAAATTTTGAAAATCAAATAAAGAAATCATAATTCTAGTAATATTAGTATTAAATGCTGTTAAATTCAAAGTCAGTATGACTGTTTTATTTAAAATATCTATAAAAAATTAATGGAATAATTATGCCTTCACCTAAAATTAATTGTAAGCATGTAGCATAGTCCGGTTTTGTACATGTATGTCGAATGATGATGTCTCTCATCTCATTGGTTAGGAAACTGTCAAAACTATCTTGAATATCCTCATATAATGTGTCCGTATTCTTTTATTCCACATTTTGTGCTTACTACATTTAATTGTGCAACAGAGCACATCCTTTTGGCAATGCATTTGTCTGCCAAACATATCCGGATCTTTACTTGTATTTAGGTCTCTCGGCTTCATCCGTATCAACAGTTTCGTCATCATCCAGTCTCATTACCATCTTCAATTTCAACACTGTTTTTATCATAAGAAACACCTGAAGGTTGTTATTCAGGCATTGGTATCTTTTCACGTTCACATTCTTTGTTATTGCGCTTATTGTCGAATTTGTCAACATTATACAGTATCCGTCAGTATTATCTTCAGTATCTTCTTATCACTCAACCGATTTGGTCGCTTAGATGTGCTAATTGTAGCTCATCCATATAGGAACAAAGTCATAAAAGCATTTTGAGAAACTATCACTTTAAAAAAAGTTATGCACCAAATATATGAAGGGGGGTCTGGCCAGACCCCCCCTTGTTCGGATTAGGGTTAAAACACATTTTAAATGCTTTACTCAGATCTAACCTGGATCAAGTCTACCATCGATATCACATATTCGTCGTCGTCATCAGCACTTGGTGGCATTGAAGCAGAACGATCTTGAAGAAATTTTCATTCTTCGGGTTGCAGAACTGTTATCTGGCATTAGTCAAAGTCAGTAAGAAAAAACGATAATCTATAAATATATAACATAAATATATATATATATATATATATACTTAATTAAGCCACAATATGTAGATAAGGTATACTATATCGATGTTGCTACTAAGTGCATCTTAATTATTGTAAGGTACATGTATATTCGCTGCATAATAATTATTCGATTGGTTGTTGAATGGCTCGTTCTCTTAAAACACCTTTAAAACGTTGGTAACCGTTGCTACGTATAAAAAGTCACTCCAAAAAGTAATGGTTAATTTATGGTACATCAAGATTAGCTTAAAGTGCTGCAATATTATGCGATGCAAATTTCTGTCGAGGGCAACGGCCTCTGTTGTCACAGGCCCTCGCCAACCCTGGATCTATCCATTAGGTTCACCGTTTAATTAAATTGCATTGATTAATTATCATCGTTGCGAGTAATATTAGTCTGACTGTCTTTTTAAAACACCCGTTAAACGCTGAAACTTATAATTTATAAAATTTTGTAAACAAAAATCCTCTACCTATATCTACAATCTTTTCGTCTGATTTGCAGTCGACCAAAGTTCGGGAATAACAATCAATTTTAATCATGATTCAGACGTGACGAACACCACTCGAGTTTCCTGTGCAAAAACGTTCTCAGTTAAAGATTTTAATGCTCATGCGCAATCGATTAGCAGGCCCGATTTTTCTTATCAAGCTCCGTTTGCATGTAGTTGGCGTTATCCGTTCCAAGCGGTAGTTTCCATCGCTATGCTACGCAAGTCTCCGTAATGAACTTCTTTGTCTTTCTTTGCTCCTTTTCCGCAAGCGTTTGAAACCATTCTCTTTGATTATGGTTTGGTGTCAGGTCGGGATCGCCTCTGAGGAGTTCTCTTGAAGTGGCGCTATATAAATGTTCGATTACAATTACAATTACAAGGTGACCTGGCAATGTATACTCTGTCCCAGCTGCTACTATACTAGTTGCCGCAGCGCAAGGACATTTCTCGATCTTTGACTCCAAGCGCAGTCTCAACATGTGTTCATGCTTATGTATGCTTTCACTTCTATAATATAGAAGTATATATATATATATAGTATATATATACAAACATGTATATTATATATATATATATACTGCAGCCCAATATGCGATTGACTTCCGGCCTATGAAATGTTCAGGGCTTAACGACACTGTTTCATATCGAAGATGATTAGTGTCGGAGGCAGAGAACAACCTCACACTCCACGTTTATATTGCGACCGAGCCACCCGCTGTAAAGATCCGACCGGGAATTAACCCGGGCCGCCGGCGCGGCGAGCGGGCTACAACCCACTCGACCACGCAGGATCTTCACTTCCGGCCTACCGCGTTGGGTTCCTATAAATAGGGTCCAGCGCTGATAGGCCGCATTCCCAAGTTTGGCCGAGTCTCCGAGTACATTGCGGGATGTACTCCACTGGCTCCCTTACCCACAGCGCATTACATACAGACTTTCCGTCTTGGTCCGGCGCTGCTTTGAGGGTTTGGCTCCTTTATACTTTGCAGGAGCTCTGCTGCTCGACCACGCTTGTTCAACGCCGCCGCACTCTCCGCTCAGCTGTACAAGCGAAACTTATTGTTCCACCCTCACGGACTGCAATCAGGCAGTGCCGCACTTTCCCGGTGGCTTGTCCTGCGACCTGGATTGGTCTCCTGTTATACTATTCATCGTCAAATACCTATTTGCCTTTCTGCCTCAGTTCTTTCTTTTTTTAAGACTGTCTTATTTGACCTGGATTGGACTGGGAGCGCTTCTGCTTAGACAACCTATAATAGAAGGGAGGCTATATCACATTTCCAATAAATAAAACAAATAAAATGTATACGCTTTTCGAACATCTTCTAATATAATGCACCACTTTGCTCGTCTTTTGTTCGTTCGTTCATTCTATCAATGGACTCATATAGCGCGTGTTTTGCAGTTACTTTAGTAGTTAACGATGCCTTCCATTGCTCTAAAATCGTAATTTTCTGATGATAATAAAATTTTAATAATTATGCTCAAACGACTCTTTTGACGCGTTCTCTTTAAACACCTTTAAAACGTTGACAATCGATGCTATGTAATAGTAAAATTCCTTACAATAAATATTGGTTCATGTACACTCATTTCTTAATCGATATCAAAGTATCCACCCCATCAATAATATTACTACTGATTCAATGCTGGTCCCGACCGTCTTTCTAAACATCCGTTTAAGAATTAACTTACATGTATCTGTTATTACTTCTGGAAACGTTCAACTTGATCGTGTGCTCCCATAAGAAGCGACGCGATGCTACCATGCGATCTCTTTGCTGTGATGATGAACTTTTTGGTCGTAAATGATTTTCAATATTTTGATCCCAAATTCGGCTTGAAGCAGCTGGTGAATAAAGAAATGGGTGTGAACTAATTTTCTGAGGCGTGCCATCTTTATATAAAATTGGCTGTCTTCGTTTTAAAGGTGCTTTAAGACAACGGCTTATAATCTTCGTTTTTGGTGTTCTGCCCTTACGCAGGTCCAGGTTTCTAACGACACCATTCTTGTCTATTCTGTACTTTTTCCTTAATTTCTTTATATCCTCGTCCCTTTTCTCTATCCATCAACCCGTTAAACATCATCTTTCTCGGTCTTCCTGGTGGTTTCTTTCCCTCCATTCTTCCCTCGAAAAAAGTCCTCAATAGCGAGTCTCCCCTCAACATGTACGTGAGCCAGTTTATCTGCCTCTTCCGTGTTATCTGAATCAGCGTTCTTTCTTCTTGCACCAGTTGCGCTGCACCTCTTCATTAGTTTTGTAGTCCATCCAACTAATATTGACAATTTTTCTCCACAACCACATTTCAAAAGCATCAAGTTTTTTCCAATTCTGCTTTTCCCATAGTCCACGTTGGTTCTGCTCCGTTATAGCGCCACTCATAATATAATTATTTAATCGAATAAGTATTTTATTTTATAGCTAATATATCATCATTTATAGCCTACTTTTTATAGCAAATGTTTTTTGTCGCACACATCAAGACGTCAAGAAAATTATTCTCATAATTATGCCATATCGAAGTTGAGAAGAAGGATTAGATTATACGTGGCTGTGTTCGCGATAACTTTTTTTACTTCTTTTAACTGCAACTACCCAAACCCATTTAGAACTGCACATTTTGTGTATAACTGCGCGTTAAAAGCCCTGCGTCTTACCATTTAGTGTTCGAGAGCCGAGACAGTCAGTATAGACGCTTAATATGAGTGTGCATGTATATCAGCGAATCCAATTTGAGTTGATGTCAGCTACGCAGAGGTTACCATTCGATGAGGAGTTGATGATGGTTTTCCTACTCACTAGTTACTAGTTAGAAAGGTTATATGCCTGTGAGACAAATTTTTGCGGCGTTCCAAATTTATATGACATCGGTTGCATATCTTTTAAAGGTGTTTAAAAGAGCGATTTAAAATATTATTTCAATCCACTGTTACATTGTTCCACATAAACTTGAAGACGAGACCATCTCTGTGTCTTTGATCGCATCACGTGGTAAGATGGTGCAACTGCCGACGTACCATAGCTGCAATCAGATGACTGAGTTCACGACTGTCGCCTTGGCTGACAACGTGAGTTGTCTTCCTCGGTGTAGTTTTGCAGTCCGTGTAATTCTTGCAAGCATAGCATCAACGTTTTTTCAGTTCCACGTTCTTACCGAAGAAGATGCCGTGTATATCTTTGCACTGGTTGTCCACTTGAAGCCGAATGTAGAATCTATTCTGCTTTTCCATGAACCGAGTCAGTGCCCTACACACTTGCAATGGTTAATTCTGGCTCCTGATGCTTTTCCATGTATCTCGAACGATTTCAAAGTCGTCTCGATGTGATGATGTAGTTTATGTCGTCAGCATATTGCAATAATCTGGTCTCCTCTTTGGCTGAAGAAAGCAGGAAGATACTGTTACTGCGATTAACTGATAACCTATAAGAGCCAGAAAGCCAATTTTATTCGGTGTCCCAGATTTATATAAAATCAGCTGTCTTTATTTTAAAGGTATTTAAAAAGAGCGATTTAAAATTTATTTAGTCCAATTAGTTTTGTTTTTCTATAATTAATAAATAATCATTTCGTAGTACAATTTATGCTATCGTGCTCATTATGAATATTATTTTGTTCTATAAAATTATGCCAAATCGATGTTTAGAAGACGGGTAAATTAGACTACGCGAAGTCTTTGTAAAACACCCGTTTAAAAATGAAACTTATAATTTATTATAGAGTAAGTTCCGAGAATGTTGGTCCCGTAGCTTCTAAGGCGTTCGTTTAATGTACCTTTCCATCATCATCTCGTAAAGCAGTGTCAGTAGCCTATAATTATAGATATCTGACTTTTTCTATGCTGCATTAATCTCCACTATAGATGGATCCGATTTGACCAGAGTCTATGACAACAGAGGCCGTTACCCTAGACAGAAATTTGCTTGGTATATTACAGCACTTAATAAATGAGTTCAATCTGAAGTGTGGATGCCGTATATCTTGGCGATTTGATGCCGAAGGGATGATCTTTTCTGCTTTTCCATGGACCAAGTCAAAGTTCTACACACTTCCCATTGTTAATCCTGGCTGCTGATACCTTTCCATAGATGTAGGACCGTATCAATGTTGTCTCGTTTGATATCTCTAATGTGACGAAGAAGTGTAGGTTTCCAGATTATAATGTATTGTTATAATCTTATCTCCTCCTCCTCGTATAGTCTAAGAGGCAGCAGCAGTCAGATACTGTTACGGCGATTACATTATGGATAAGAGGAATGAAATAGTTGATTTCCTACGGCGTCCTATGTTTATATAAAATCGGTTATTTTAGTTTTAAAGGTGTCGAAAAAGAACGATTTATAATTTATTGAGTCGAACGAGTATTTATTTCATAGTTAATGGATCATCATTTTATGGCGTTTGTTGTCATGATCATCACGACGGCAGGAAAATATGTCCTCGTATGCCACATCAATATTCAAAAGACGGAATAGATTCTGCGCAGCGGGAATATGTGTGGCGGTGATGTGTGTTAACTTCAGCGGTTATTCAGAGTCGTACCTTTGTGTGGGTTCATAGTTTAGCGACAGCTTATAACAACGGAGTCCGTAGCCGTCGGCAAAAGTTTGTTTGACATTTAGGCCTATTATAATACAAGCTTTTTTTGTCTCTTTGTGTGGTTACTCGATTCATTATAACGGAAGCTTTTACCCTTGATAGCTACGGTTACCTGCGTGAGAGGTTTTGAGTACGATTTCCTTTTCTGTCCCAATTTTATATAGCATCGGCTGCCATTATTGTAAAGGTGTGTAATGAGAACGATTTATAATTTATTTAATCGAATAAGTAATTTTTATTTTATAATTAATAAATCATCATTTTACAGCAAATATTTGTTTTCGCACTCATCACGACGGCAGGAAGACGTCTTCTTCTCATATGCCACATCGATAATTAGAAAACGGAACAGATTATGCGAATAGTTGAACGATGAAATGAGAGTGAAAAGTATAACATGTATTATCGTAGGCTGACCACTCCCCCCCCCAGGCAACAAAGAGTACAATGCACTATCGACTTCGTTACCTTGTTCTGCACAGTGAACAATAAGAATGAATCCAATACCGCTTCAAATGTCTATGATAGCATAGCAACGTTTGGAACAGTATATCCGTTATCTATTCGTCAATTATTATGATCTTCATATATGTAGAAAAAACCTGCGTCTAAATTGACTCCAATACATATTTAATTAATTAAATAACGAGGTATGGCCTTTGTTAGTCAAGTAGCAAACGCACCATGGGAAATCGAAAAATAATACAAAACACTGATAAGGGAGTGAACTGTTTTTCTGAGGCGTCCTATGTTTATATAAAATTGGCTATCTTCGTTTTAAAGGTGCTTCAAGACAGCGACTTATAATCTTCGTCTTTAGTGTTCTGACCTAAGGCAGGTCCGAGTTTCCTATGACACCATTCTTGTATATTCTGTGCTTTTCCCTTTATTTCTTTATATCATATTATTTTCAATGTTTTATACAGAGCTTCCGATTTAATTATTTGATTGAACAGATGAAGGTGGAGTTAGACGCTGAGTATGACAGTAAAATTTTGTTGTGAAATGATATTTCATTAATTATAAGTCGACTAAATAAATAAGTTATCGTTCTCGTTGAACACCCATAAAATGGGTACTATCAAATTTATATATATAATTAAAACCGTACGAGATTGACTTACTCAATAATCAGGATCTTGGTCCATTTCCTTCCTGGATCGCCAATAATTCGTCATCCCATATATCCTTAAACTATTGTCGGCAACTATAAAGATTGGTCTTCATAAAACACCCGTAAAACGTTTGAAACAAATTCAATATGAATTTGGAATGTCACTTAATATCAGTCTTTTTTCGAGAAGGAAAATTACAAAATATAACGGATAGGACACATTGAGAGGAAGTATCACATACGAAAGAAAGTTGGAAAGAAAATGAAGATAAAGATAGATGCTGATATATCAGATGAAGATGTGAGGGTAAAGTTAACCGAAGGAGAGAACCCGACGTGCAGAAACGTTTTGCCATTGGACGTTTCAGTGGTTTTAGTTTATATAGCGCTAGCAACCAATGCGGTTAACGTCCTTGAAAAGATAAATGATGATATATGACGAGCAATCTACATCACATTTCTCTTTGTGTGTTTGCTCGATTCATCAAAACTGAAGCGTTTACCCTTGACGACTGCTCGCCATTTACCTTTTATAATGCCCTGGCAGCGATTGAACTCGTATCGTATGTTGTTCCAAAAGTACTTATAGCATTTATTTCAACCTTTTACGGGTGTTTTACGAGGACCAATTTTTTGGTTGCTAATTAGGTTCAGTTTAACGTTTCTGCGATGGTAACTCAACAGGAATGGTTCGAGCCATATTGCAGTGTCCAATAATTATATATGTAGCATTGAATGCCTCAGTTTTGAGGGTGTTAAGCGAGAACAACATATTATTTATTTAATCATCTGAATATTTATTTTATACTCACTGATATATAATTTTAAAATAAATTTTTACTGTTGTATTCAGCATCATGTCTCTAGCGACTTATTAGTTACGCTCCCCATTCGAAATAGATGCGTACCGTA
Source organism: Lumbricus rubellus (assembly GCA_945859605.1). Taxonomy (NCBI): domain Eukaryota; kingdom Metazoa; phylum Annelida; class Clitellata; order Crassiclitellata; family Lumbricidae; genus Lumbricus; species Lumbricus rubellus. The sequence goes on along the minus strand of CAMAOG010000070.1, from coordinate 618 downwards.
TATCTATTTTACCATAAAGAATCGAGCCTTTTCTGTGGTTGGTCCGACGGTCTGGAATAGCCTTTCTTTTGAGCTGCTCCTACACCCTGGCACTCTACCAGGATCGTTCCTTACTAAACTTAAAACTGTTCTTTTTGGAGCGCTGGAGTCGGGAGCGCCTCTGAGTAGTTTTTTACTTGAAGGGGCGCTTTATAAATGTCCGAATGAATGAATGAATGAATCTTTGTGCAGGTTATATACTTGATACCGAATCGAGAATCTCTTCTGCTTTTCCATGGACCCAGCCAGAGCCGTACACACTAATGCCTTTCCATAGATATGTCTAACCGCATCAAAGTCAAGAATGATCCCTTTTATGTGGCGATGAAGTTTGAATCTTCAGCTTTTGTGATAGGAAATAAAAATTTATTATGATCTCTTCAGCTAGAGTCAACTGGGAGGTACTGTTACATCGATTGAAATATACAAGCACCGTTGTGATTAAATTGATTTTTATACGGCATCCAATGTTTATAGAGTATTTGTTGTCTCGTTTTAAAGGTATTTAAAACAGAACGAATTATAATTTATTTATTCATTCATTCATTATGAATATTTATGTAGCTCCACTTAGAGTTT
>CAMAOG010000069.1:0-29663 GCA_945859605.1 Lumbricus rubellus | reverse complement strand
AAATGCATTGGAGTTAGAACCATTGCGCTCTAAGCAGACGAATGTACTGTGATTTCCAACTTCGTCTGATACATAATTATTTTCATCATCATCAACATCGGCGGGGCATGTGTGGACACGAACGACTTCAACTTGATATGCAACTGATACACTAAGTTATCGGTCGGCTAAATGACCATTTGAATCGCTCGCTTGCCTGGTGCTTATAGGCCAATACACGCATAAAGCTTTAAAAGTTTAAATATATATATATATATTAAAATTATTAAATACACACCTTTATACACATATATAATTATATATATAAACACATATTTTTCTATAGTACACCTGATATGTATAACGCTCCAGAACGTATAAACAGCTATAACACAGACTTTCCTGTATCGATAGACCTACATAATTATGTAACATTCGTTTATAATAGCCTATAGATACATGACTTGTGTTTGCTGATATAGGCCTACCAGTCTACAACTCTACATGTATACCGTCTGCAGTTTTCCCGAAGGCCTATCTAATAATGTGTTTGTGCGCGTGTGTGACTGCGTGTATATAAATATTTGATGTATACTATAGAAGTGTAAACCTACGGTCACCCACCTGACGAATGCGAGTTGGTGTTGTTTATATACGAAACTTCGCACGCAATAGGCTACAGTAGAGCTATAGAATTTATCACCAGTCTGTGTTGAGCGGCAGACTGTTGATTACGTCAGTGGTCGGAAACGGGATCAAATCATGGCATATATATATATATATATATATATATATATATGTACTATATATATATATATATATATATATATATATATATATATATATATATATATATATATATATATATAAACAATCTATATATATAAAAATGAAACTTTCCAATAGTTTGTTGCCAGTGTTCTCGAAACGTACCGCACAGATTGTTTTGAAAATTTAACAAAACCTTCCATTCCTATAAGAGAGTTTCCAACTTTTTTTTCTTCGAATAAACGCAATATTTTCCACAAAAAGTGAACTTTGCATTCCGCTCGACCGCCATTTGCAAATTGAAAACCGCACGTTGCCAGATTCACAAACGCCTTGACAGTGACTGCGACCATGCAAACGATACATGAATGAGCTTGCGTCCCGTGACGTCATAAGCGATTCGCATAATTATTTTGCGGCCTTCTTGGTTGAAGGAGAAAAGGAGCGGAGGGGGCGGGACGGAGGGGAGGGGAGGGAGGCGGCGGGGGAAGCGGAGGAGGAGGGGGAGGGGGGGGGGGGGGGGGGGGGGGGGGGGGGGGGGGGGGGGGGGGGGGGGGGGGGGGGGGGGGGGAGGGGAGGGAGGGGGGAGGGGGAGGGGAGGGGGAGGGGGAGGGGGAGGGGAGGGAGGGGGGGAGGGGAGGGGAGGGGAGGGGAGGGGAGGGGGAGGGGAGGGGAGGGGGAGGGGGAGGGGGAGGGGGAGGGGGAGGGGGAGGGGGAGGGGGAGGGGGAGGGGGAGGGGGAGGGGGAGGGGGACGGGGGAGGGGGAGGGGGAGGGGGAGGGGGAGGGGGAGGGGGAGGGGGAGTAGGGGAGGAGGGAAGGAGGGGAGGAGAGAGTATTTTCTGCCACAGCAACGCGTGGCCGGGTACAGCTAGTTATATATATAAACAATTATATATGTGTGTGTGTGTGTATGTGTGTGTAGTATGAAAAATATTTTGTAGCTTTTCCCAGCTGAGTTTTGGAGACCAGAAAGAGGCTCTTGTAGTGGATGCGTGCATTTCCAGAAGACACTATGGGTACTTCATGGTAGGCCTACATATATATGTGAGGCGCCGTGGTGTAGGGGTTTTGTTCGGTGCCTTGGAGCCGGAAGGCTGCGGGTTCGAATCCACTTCAAGCCGCCGCCGCATAGGGACCCTGAGTAGGTCCTTCACTCGTCATTGCTCGTGCGCTTCGGCATGAAATTTCGATTCAGTGTCCACACTGTAGTCAGGAGCGCCTCTGATTAGAATCTTTAAGAGGTGCTATCACAAGCGCTCATACATATGTATATGTAGATATAGCCTATATTATGCGCAAAGAGAAGGTCCATGAAAGTCCAGGAGCGGATCCAAAAGGCAAATTTGGTCTTGCCCCTCCATTTAGAAATCCCCTTTTTTCTCACCAGCTATTTTGTTGAGAACGAGTTTCCTGTGTTCGTCTGATTCCATATTTTGTAGATACTTGTCTACCGTGGAGTCTTCTGCGATCATTAAGTATGCGAATCTTACCTTCTTCATGAAATGTCGTAATTTTTTTACCAAGATGAACTTAGAAAGAAAAATGCAGAACTCATGCATGCTTTTAACCAGTAATAAGTGTCACACCTATTAATTATATGTCTACCTATAATAGGCCTATACCATAACGCATTTACACGAAGGCTAAGTATGTTCGTATATCAGATATACCATATATACCAGTTATACCATAACGCATTTACACGAAGGCTAAGTATGTTCGTATATCAGATATACGAACATACTTAGCCTTCATGTAAATGCGTTATGGTATACTATATCATAATTTATAAACTCTATATTTATATTATATGTGAATTATGAGATGTTGCGGTCAAAGTACTGTTCATAGAGCAGTCGAATAGTTTAGAATGAACCAAAAGACATGGAAAATAAGTAGGCCCCTATTCCGATAGTAATCTTATAGTATCTAGATCCCAAGACATGGGATATAAGCAGGCCATGTGTACTATTCTGATAGTAATCTTATAGTATATAAGCTTAGATGCTATTGCAATCATGTCGAACAGGAGAAAACTTCAAATTTTGCCCACGCTCAGGCACTCTATATGAGCCATTACCAATCATTTATCCTATCCACATTGCTGTAGTAACAAATGTTGCTCCGGCCTAATAGGTCCTATAAATTACGATCCACCACAGTCCATTGAAAACAGTCGTTTGTAACAGGGAGTAGATTAGTAATCTGAACTTGTCTCTATTCTATGGCCACACTGCAACACTTATTTACAGCTCTCTGCTCGAGTGTCGTGTGCGAAAACAAGGGCAGCCTTATTTTTTGATTAACTGGATTGTACTCAAAGTTCCAGAACATTTTGGATTCAATCCGGGACACGGGACGCACAGAGCCGATTCCGAAACTGTCCCGGCAAATCGGGACCGTTGGCAACCTTAAATACAATGGAAATATGGTTGCATGCAATGCATGTTAAGGGGAAAAGGCTTGGGAAATGAAAGTTTTCAGTTGTCAACTTATCAGAGAGTAATGTAATGTAGACTGGTTCGTAAGAAAATCAAAATACATTTTCAAGTGACCGTTGATAGCATGCATTACAAGACACTGACTAGACATGACTAATCACAGGACTAATCACAAAACTAATCACAGGACCAATCACAAGACTAATCACAGGACTAATCACAGGACTAATCACTGCAGCAATCACAGGACCAATCACAGGACTAAGCACAGGACTAATCACAGGACTAATCACAAGACTAATCACAAGACTAATCACAAGACTAATCACAGGACTAATCACATGACTAATCACAGCACCAATCACAGGACCAATCACAAGACTAATCACAGGACTAATCACAGGACTAATCACAAAACTAATCACGGCACCAATCACAGGGCTGATCACAGGACTAATCACAAGACTAATCACAAGACTAATCACAAGACTAATCACAGAACCAATCACAGGACTAATCACAGGACTAATCACAGGACTAATCACAGTACTAATCACAAGACTAATCACAACACCAACCATTGAACTAATCACAGGACTAAGCACAGGACTAATCATATGACTAATCACAGAACTAATCACAGGACTAATCACAGGACTAATCACAGGACTAATCACAAGATTGTCTAAAATGCTTCACACGATGATGGCAATAAATCTCAGATTTCAGTCTATAGAATCATTCAAACGTTGCTTGAAATGATGGATCGCCCAACTGATCCGCAGCAGCTCCACCTGGTGACGACAACGGTTGATCTATGTTGACACGTGGCACTTCCGAGAAGAAACCTCTCTTCCTCTCGCTGTTCTGATAAGAATCGGGGATTTTCGATTCCTTACAGCTGGTATCAGTGGACATCAAGTCGAGCGTTTTCCCTCTTGTGTCAAACTCATCAAAAGGAACTATGCTCCTCTTCATTCTTGAACTCATTTCCACAGGCAACATTTGGAACTCATCGTCCATCGGATCTACTTTGCTAGGAACGCTTTTGTAGCTCCTCATTCCCGCATTCATTTCCATAAACAACGTGTTGCACAACTTCATCCTTGCGCTCAGTTCACTGGTGAAGAAGTCTCCCTGTTTTGCCGTCGAGATTTCAGACCCCGAATGGGGGAATACAATTGTGTTCAACATGCTGCACTTTTCACGCACGCGTTCCGCTTCGCCACACACCCATGAGTTTCCGATTGATTGAATGGTGCTGTTGGTTTCACTGGTGCATCTCCGCACTTGCGGCCATTCGTAGTGCCTCAGGTACGTGTCTTTTATAACTCTCGACGACAGGTCATGATCTACTACACCTGAGCCAAACGAGCCTGCCAATCCCTCTTCACCCCCCTTTTTAATTCTTACCGGAAAGTTAACATCGTGCGACAGATTGACGAGTGGCAATGTTGGCGATGTACATTGCGCAGACGGTGTTTCATCGTGTCCTGTGTGAGCGTGGACGCTGTTCGAAATTCCACGGGGAATATTCGGAATCGTTGGGTTTCCTGTTCGCAGACCGAATGATCGGTAACTAGGATCTGCGTAAATGCCTTGATTTTCTGGGATGCGTTGCGTAAGGCAGGAGGACATCTTGCAGCATCCAAATGCTGTCTGAGGCGGATTCGTCTGACCAGCTGCTGGGTCATCAGTAGAAGTCCGACAACAGGAGTGGCAATGTTGGTACGTCTGGCTGCTACGTCTCTGGCCGTGCACGTGACCGGTCACGTGACTCCGCAGATGACTCTGAAGGTTCGAGAGTTGAGAGAAGGCCTTGCTGCAGCCCGGGTGCTGGCATTTGTACGGCTTCTCGCCGGTGTGCGTTCGTATGTGCTGCTGGAGGTGGCAGAGCTGAGTGAATCGGCGATGGCAGAGCGGACAGACGTACGGTTTGATTCCCAGATGGATGCGGGAGTGCTGAGACAGGTAGGAGGAGTTTGCGAAACACTTGTTGCACGTGGGACACTGGTAGGGCTTTGGGTTTGTCCTGTGCACCTGCTGGCTGTGTATCAACAGGTTCGGCTTCGACGAAAACACCTGTAAACAGTCAGAAGAGAGAGATAGATGATAGTGCTGTCTTAGTGGAAACCACGTCAGCTTATTATAGAGTAGGCTTATAATCCTAAATGTTCAATTCAATTCGATTATTGAACTCAGTATATAACATAAACCATAAAATATTAGAGTCTACAGTAACAAAACAGCAATTAAGCAAGTATAGGCTATAACAAAGTAACTATAGTAGCAAAACAGCAATTAAAGCAATGTAGAAAAATGATTAAACATCAGAATTTTTAATGGGAACAAAGGGCACACCCCCAAGCAACGGGTCCGCTAGATAGGGACCCATTGAACAAGTGAGTGACTGTGAATGCTTTTATAAGTTAGTTAGCTTAGCGGACTGTGAGGAACTTTGAACGGACAAACATTGTGTTTTTCCTTCCTAAGACGCGGTTAAAAAGTAATTTGAAGTTCAACCACCGTTAGTTCATCCGACCAACAGTCGAACAAATTACAATTAAATTATTGTCCTCGTTTACGATTCAGTAGCAATCTTGCGATTAAAGCGAAGATCGGAAACAGCGCATTTCTATGGGAAAGAAATCCTGCTTAGAAAAGCAGCATTGAATGCGCAAGGGCAAAATGAAAAATATAAAAGTCAAGCTAATTCCCGATGCCTGTGTTCATCCTAAAATTTTAACGAGATTTTTATGAATCATTCTCTGCCCGGGTTTAGACATTCTTGGTTGTAATGAAGTTGAGTATCTGTGGGACTTCATGATCTTTATTTAGCATGCAGACGACTTGCAGAACAACTGCCAAAGAACAATGGATCAGTCAAACAATACGCGTTTATTCAGATTTAAAGTTGTCATGGACCCAGCGATTAGGCCTATACATCGATAGCGTCTTAAAATCTGCTGGAGTCACTGAAGTCATTTAACTTAAAATACTCAAACTTTAAAATATTCTAAGCAAGTGCACATGCAGTTCGTTTGGATCAAAATTAGCAGATTTACAGTCGCAGAACTTTCTAAAGATATAAAAAAGTTAGAAAAAGGTCATCAGATTTTTTATGAAAGACCAATGAGATTTATTTTGACCCATGACCAAAAATTCTCGATTTTCCCCTTCCAAAATTTCTATAGCCTATCCTTCCCTGTCAGCAATCATGATAGCAAATTTTTCTCTGGGTGTATAGGCCAATATAATGTTTTAGGTGCGTTACATAAATATGCTGAGAGAATGAATAACAATTTTTGCCTCGTAGCATAGGTTGCAGACGATGCTTTTATCGCTGCCCCGCACTCGATTTGTTGGAGGGACCGATCGGACACGGGAACAATCGGCGTTTGAAGCCAAGCTGTATAGAGGAGCTGTATAGTTGGATGCTGTTGGTAACACCTTCTGCATCAGTAGCTGCTGCTGCTGCTGTTGATTGAGTTGTTGGTCTTCCTGTGACATCCCGCCACTCAAAACTCTAACGGAAGTCGGCTGGCGCGTCGTCATTTCGTCCTAAAATATTAATGACATGCAACATTATGCAAACTATAGCATTACATAGCACTACATGGCACAACGTGGCATATAATTATAGCAGACCATAACGTGACATTATATAGCAATGCTTAGCACAACATTGAATGACATGACACAACATAGCATGACACAATATAGCATAGTATGATGGAACGATAAGTTACAATGTTAATGGCAAAGCACCGCATGGCATAACATGTCCTGTTTCTGAACAATTTGTCCTGGTATAGCAAAACAAATCATGGCATGGCATAATAAATGTAATTATAATCGTGACACATCATAGCATAATCCAATATAGAATCTGTCAGATTAATATACCAGTCCACTTTAAAATTCTAAAGATACACAATGTCAATATGGTTGTGACAAGACCGACCCAACGAACGATGAACGTACATGTAGGCTAATCGCAAAAATTCAAGGTCTGTGATCTCCATCCGTTGAAGAACAGTTTTCATAGAATCAGTTGAGACAATTCAGCGGATAGGCCTATTCATGTTTATATTCATATACAATTATACATACTTATATTCATTTTTATATTTATATTCATATTCATATTCGTATTCATATTCATGTTTATATTGATATTCATATACATACATTCATATTTATACTCATATTCATATTCATATTCATATTCATATTCAGGCCTATATTCATATTCATACGAATACGCATCATGTTCCTATCCTTTATGAACGGAACGTACATATAAATGACGTCTATGAGGTTTCTTCAACTACTTGGATTGCTTCAAACCTTCTGCTTATAATAATTTGCACTCACTTGAAAGCCAGATAACGAATGAACGATAAGCCAACCAGAAAGAAGCGCCAGGTAACTACTACTAGAAGCAGAACAAAAGACGAATATATATAGTCAAAGCGTTTTCAACACGAAGCCGGATATTATGGAAACTGCTCAGAAATAGCGACAATTAATAATAACAATTTTTGTCCGGAAGAGGAAATAACAATATGGAAGAAAGGAAACGCTGCACACGACACGCAAACTCGTATAGCCTGGTGGCAACAATAGTAATAACAACGATATTATTAATTTTGTGCGAAACTCTTATTACTCAACTTCCTCTTGAGATAGGCCTATCGCAATTTTCCCGCGCATTTCAGAAACGCAAGATTTTTGCTGCGATGTTATTAACGCCGCAACGTTGCATAACGTAAAAATTAGACGAGAGTTTTAAAATTGTAATTTTAAAGCGGAATAAATAAACCTAAATTCGAAATTTATATCGCGTCTGACGTCATAACCTTGTGTATGCCCACACACGAAAAAAGGACCAGCCAAAGTTGATTACTGAATAGGCCTACTCCACTGGACTAACGAAGAAGTTTAATATTAAACAAGAGGAAAGAAGATGGTGTCCACATGTCAAGCAACAGGTGATGTTGTAATTTTAGAATTTTAATTGTAAATTTATATCGCGCCACTTCAAAAGAAATTCATCAGAGGCCCACGACCAGAGGCCCATGGTCAGAGGCCCCACGACCAGAGGCCCCACGACTAGAGGCCCCACGACCATAGGCCCCACGACCAGAGGCCCACAATGCAAACGCCTACGATCGAACAGAATGGTTGAAAGTAGCCTATTAGTGAAAAGAGTACATATAGAATTTCATGGACTAAGCTTATAGGCTACTTGAAAACTGTACTTAGTAAACGTAAATGTAAATCAGCAATGTAGGTCACTGGATACGTGATCATAATCGTAACTGGCAAATTTGTAATGACCTATTTCAAAGCTAAGCGTAGTGCATCACCTTATTTACGAGCGCCGTGTCGCGTTGGTGGAGGTTGTCCATAGATGTTAAGGAAAGTGAGGGAGTCCGAATCGGGCCGTCAAAGTGACCGAACTGTCAAAGTGACCGAAGAGAGGACGAGGAAAAGAGATCGGAGAGTATACGAGGTAGAAGACACACCGGTTGCACTTGCACACACTAGTAGAATTAATTACGGTAATAAAGTAATAAAATTACAACCTCAAACCATGGGCGAAGACCTATAGAGGTGGGGACAGGGGGACGGTCTCCAATGGAGGTGTTCTGGGACGGCCCATGCATTTGTTCCCCCTCCCCAATCGTTGAGCGTCAAGACTAAAAAAAGTCAAGAACTTTTGGGGGGCGGTGAAAATAGAAAATATTAAAATTTTCTTGACTTCCGGCTGGCTGACTAAAAAAAGGTCATCAATTTTTTGGGCGGTGAAAATAGAAAATAGAATATGACTTTTCGGTCGGATGCAAAAATTTCTTTCCTTCTGTCACTCCTTCGTTCCCCCTCCCCCCAAGTCTCCGGCCAGGTCTCCGCCCATGCCTCAAACTCGATAATTTTTATTTCTTCAACGTTCAAGTGAACAAATCTCGAGAACCAACTTTCCATCTGATAGGCCCAGGCTTTTGTTTGCACTGGCCTCTCAATTTGAAACGCTTTCCCTCCCTCAATCCGTTCGTATACGATTCTGACAGGGACCCTGTACAATAATTTTTACATGTCTCCACAATGTCGCTGTCTTAAATCTTATCTTTTCACACGCGATCTTTCGTCCAGAGAGCGCCTCTGCCTGGCCTGCACAGCGAAAGACCATTTGAACATCCGTCAATACAAAACAGTATTGTGCAAGAACCTTTTGCAAGTCAATCACCCATGCAGTGTATGTGCTCGATATCATCCAAATCAACTTGGCGCTTAATAAACTGTCATAAAAGCCAATGCATTATACAACGAGCTGAATTGGCTATTGTTGAGAGGACGTCATATCACAGTGTATTGGAAGACTTATGCAGACAGAAGCAAGGTATATACACACGAACACTGCATTCGTATGATGTAATTTTTATACAATTGCGTAAGGTGATTAATGCGCCGCCGTATGACAGGTGAATTTTTTTCAGGAGAGACTCACTGCAAAAATAATAGTGACTGGATGAAAAAACCAAGCTGTTTTCACGTAAAGATTCATGAGTTCATATTTAACCTGGGACCTGAAAGACATTATATTTCGCCTGAACAGTGAAAGCATACACAAAAAATCGTTTTTTTAACTTCACGCATGAACGAATGACGATCGCTGAAGCCTGAGAGAAGCCCACAGGCCTACACATCATCATCAATTCATGGTCCTTAAAGTCGTGCATTCCTTAATGATCAGAAAAATTGCAGCCCTGTATGAACCGTTTGTGGGGGCGCGGTGGCGTTGGGGGTATGTTCGGTGCCTTGTAGCCGGAAGGTTGCGGGTTCGAATCTATTTCAAGCCGCCGCGTAGGGACTCTGAGCAGGTCCTTCACTCGCAATTGTGCAAGCGTTTCGGCGTGAAACTCCGATTCGGTCAGTAGGCATAAAAACCGTCGGTTTGGGTCCACTATTCCGAGGGTCCACTATTCCGAAGGTCCACTATTCCGAACCCTAACCCAAACTCTAACCCAGACCCTAATCCACCCTAACCCCAACCCTATAGCCCTAAACCTGACGCTAAACCCAGTCCTAACCCTAACCTTAACTCACCACAACCCAAACCCACCATAGCCCCAACCCTAACCCACCCTAACACAACCCTAACCCATCCCTAACTCAACCCTAACCCTAACCCATCCCTAACTCAACCCTAACCCTAACCCACCCTAACCTTAACCACCAAGGATAACGAACAAAATATAGCGGATATTCGTAAAAGTAGACCTTCGGAATAGTGGACCCTCGGAATAGCGGGCCGTTACCAAACCGTCTGACCTACGCCGTTAGTTTCTTACAATTCGCATGCTGCTCCTGCTCCAAACTTCCAAATCCTCCACTCGAAAGCCAAGCGCAGGGCACAAGTTTATTCACGAGGGCTGGGTCAAGTCACAGGAGTTGTCCAACTGGTAGCCTATAATAGTGCAAATGAGACCCATAGGTCAGTGTTTAATCTAGACTCTCTTGGGAGAATTGCCACCGTGCACCATCTCTGGAATGACATCCCCCAAAATTGAAATGCTGCTTCTTACATGTAAAGTATAGGCTAGAGAGTTATCCACTAGTAGAATCAAGAAACAGCGGATAAAATCAGACGAGATGCACTAAAAAATCATCAAAAACGATGACACGAGTAAAAAACCAACAGTCGTCAGCGCCACGCTCCTGAGCGGTTGGCCGTCCACCAAACGGTCCTCTGTCCTCCCCTGAAACCTGCCCCCCCCCCCCAAAGCAGGATGATAATAGGTCAAGCACTGCCTGGAGAACTCGCAATTAAGGTTTGCATTGATCTTAATATTGAAGCCAAAAGATATTAGAATGACGAAATTTTAAAAACTACAGACTGATGTATACGAATTGCCTTGCTGGCCTTTTAATGTTATAAGCTTACTCCTCCGAGTAGCCTAACTCTTAGACAGTAACTGTTGTATAGGCCTATCCGCAGCCAGCTGGTATAATTTCTAAATGATCGTGAGACAACATGATGCCAAATGATAAACTGAAATTTATAATATTAATTAACTGCAATGTTGTTTCACTCGCAAGGAGCGCTTATTTCATGGTGAGGATAGATCTGAAGGTAAAATCGTTTGCTTAGATGAGGCAGTAATTTAAATTGTAATAAAACGGTTATAAAGTGTCACCATGTCCAGATTGGCTCCCAGAATTCCCATCCGTGCCTGCATGCCGAAAAGGAGCTCATATACTTTTATAGAACCAATAATTATTACCATTTGGGGTATGCTCGGTGCCTTGGAACCGGAGGTTGCGAGTTCGAATCCTCCCTAAGCCACCGCGTAGAAACCCTGAACAAGTTCTTCACTCACAGTTGAAACTCAGATTCAGTGCCCGAGCTGTAGCCGGGGGCATAATTATCTGAGTAGAAATCTTAAGGGGCGCTATAACAAGTACTCATACATACATACATACATGCATTTGGAACTGTATAGAGCATTGTATCCGTTACATAAGGGCATGCAGAGTAGATGCCCTGGTGAAGTGGCTTTGCCACACGGCTACCAAAAGTTTTTACCTGCGCTGGCCATTAGTTGCATCCTGCAATTGTCATTTTTTCGGCTGCCCTGGCTCTATTCTTCCATGGTTACTACAAATGTCTAAGATATAGAGCACTTACTAGCCCCATCTAGCCATGGAAATGCTGACAGTGTTTCTACACAGTGTGCTCTAATTGCAATCTCCAAATTTCTAGATGTATGTAAAAACAAAAGACTATTAAAAACAACAGCTCAGCAGAAACTGAAAACAAAATATATTTAAACACTTTGCAGGTTATAGGAGAAGCCACAAGTTGCGACCCTAACATCCTAGGATACTTACTTCTTAGGAGCTCGTTGGTTGGATCGTTCAGGTCTGCAAAAGGACACACAGGTGAGATCCGATGGCTGTTGAATGCCAATCCAAGCGGACGTGCAGCTGAAACCTTTCTCAGACACCAGTCAACCAAACTTCCTTTATTCTACTTCAGCGCACAATACGTTGCTCCGTTCACGTTGAATGCATTCGTCGGCATTTTTTAAAAGTAGTTTTTTTCTCTCAATCTGCTGTACATTGTACATGTAGAATGTAGATGCGTATGTGCTCACACGAGAAATGAAAATACATTAATTTTTAAAAATTAAGTGATATATTATTCATCAATGTTATTATTATTATTAGATAAATTTGAAACGTTAGACCGAAAAAGGGAGTCTGAGGTGAAGTTTGGGTGGTTCAGGGTTATGGTTGATTGACATTCTGGCGCGAAGAGCTAACGAACGGGCAATCGTTTCCAATTGTCCTCCCGAACAGTTCATACAACCTTCCATTCGGCAGATGGCGTTAGCAAATTGAGCAGTTGGACTTGAAGGGCGCCTTGTATCGCTGCCGACGGTTAGATTCGACTTCTATAATAGGCCTAACTTGTGATAATCCGTCAGACTATGAATTGTAATCATTGTGCGTTGGGTCAGTTTGAAATTAAACGAAGAATATTAACATCATCATCACTGAGTTGTTCATGATATTTATAAATTATTGCCGTATTGCATAATTATAGCCGATATAGGCATATTATAATAGGCCTACGTTTGCTTCCGTAATTATTATAAGTAATTATAATAGCAATCGCGTGGTTTTGTAGCATTTATTCAGGACTTTATTAACGTGCAGTTGTACACAACAGTTGTGGAGTGGAGACTTTAGTTTCGAGGCTACATAATGTTTACATTATTTTTTTATGTGAAGTTGTTCACGCTGACATGCCATATATTTTCAATTGACGGATTCTACCTGTGATATATTTGTAAAATTTTTCTAAAACATGAAATTTCCATAAATGGTTTTTTGCGACTGCGTTTATTGCGTAGGCCTATCCGTAATTTCATGTTCTTTATTTATTGCTTCAGTTACCTGTTAGGCCTACATGCACATTGCACATACATAAATATCATGGGTCTAATTATTAAATCTCTGAGGTAGGCTATGTGGTGCATGTGGTGATGTCACGTGATTGCATTTTCATCTATAATAGGCCTACTGCTTCAGGAAGTTTAATAAAACAAACCAGCATTGCTTCAATAAATTCAATTTCCGATTAAGACATGTTTAATTACAGTTCATCACGTGGGTGGAAAACCTAAGAAACAATGTAGGCGTTGATACCGTGAAGTGGAAATATATGCCAGAGGATATACATGTAGATAGCATGGGATACAGAAATGCGAATTAAATTAAGCAATGAAATAATCTAAACCTCGGAATCAACACACAAATTTCAGAGGAATACAAACTGCAAAATCTGAGTCAAAGTTTCAAAAAGTTCATGCTATACAACCTCAGATCCAATACAATGCAATACAACTGTAGTTTGATATCGTCCGCCCTCCAGAGTTCAGAGGTTCACAAAAGACCACCCTAGTGCAAAAGGCCATCCCAGTGCACAAGATCATCCTAGTGCACAAGACCAACCTAGTGCACAAGACCGTCCTAGTGTACACGACCATCCCAGTGCACAAGATCATCCTAGTGCACAAGACCGTCCTACGGTCCTAGTGTACACGACCATCCCAGTGCACAAGATCATCCTAGTGCACAAGACCGTCCTACGGTCCTAGTGTACACGACCATCCTAGTGCACAAGTCCATTCTAGTGCAAAAGACCACTCTAGTGCACAAGACCATCCTAGTGCAGAAGACCATCCTATAGTACACAAAACCATCCTAGTACACAAGACCACCCTAGTGCACAAGACCATCTGACAGGACGGGGGCAACTGCGAGTGACGGAATTGCTGGTCCCTATACACAGAAATTACTCCTATAGCGAGACTCTATCCCTTGGTCTGCGCGTTACAGGCTGCAAACCTATTCAACTTAACTAGGTCTAGCGGCTCTAGCCTATAATAGCTTGTGACCAACAGTATTGCTTATTGCACACAGACAATTATTCCATTGCATACATGTATGTCAGTAGGCCAACCATTGCACTGAGTAGACTGCTTAAGTCGTAACATAAGACCCATGTGAAATTAGTCTAAGCCGATGTAGACATGCATGCTTTATTTGCGCCGCATTTCCCACAGTGTAGGCTACTGCAACCCTGGAACTTGATGTATGCTTGCTGTTCGCAGACGATGAGGTGAAGTTCTCATTAATGATTCATCGACAATAACGTCAGCTTTAAAGGGTTGCAGACAGAGAAGTATTTTCATGTCCCATTCACAACATAGGATTGAAACTTTGAAAGTATACTTTCAGTTCCCATTCACTAAAATTATTGGGATTGTAAGTGCTTTCAGTTCCCATTCGGAGCATTGTCATAGCTACACGTAGCCTATATCCTAGGCCTACTCTACATGTACGTCACGAACTCCTGTATATAATAATTTATAAATAGGCCCTAAAAATAATTACATTCTTCGCCTAATTTCGATCTGACACAATGCAGATTGGTAATAGTTCACGAATTATTATAGGCAGCTAACGAGGCGTTATCCCGTCCTACATCTGATTTTACCAATGCCATCTACCGAATGGAAGGTTCAGTCGACCTTAGGGAGGGTTGTGGGAAGTGATCCCGCATCCGAAAGCTCTTCATGTCCGAATGTTAGCAATTATTCTATATCCCCTTTTATCATGTTAGAGTTGAAAAGGCCCCACTCCACTCGACCACATTGAGATGCTTCTGACCAGAAGGTTATTGACCCTATTGCCATAACTCGCACAATGCACAATGCACATTATGGCCATAAGATTACTATAGTTGGGCGCGCGGTGGTGTAGTGATGGCGTCGTTGCCCTGCAGTCGGAATGTTCGAGGTTCGAATCCATCTCGTCGCGTAAGGACCTTGGGCAAGTCCTTCACTCTCAATTGCTCAGCGCTTCGGCGTGAAACTCCGATGCAGTGTCCGCTCTGCATTCGGGACCGCCTCTGAGTAGAGAAAGCTTGAAGCGGCGCTATAACAATTGCACATAAAAACAAACAAACAAACTCGCCCAATGCTCATTATGGCCGTAGATTACTATTGTTTCATAGTAATCATGTGTATAGAATACAGTAACACGCACTGGTTGAATACGCCAACCACACTCTGGACAACAATCTTCGTTGACGTTGGCGTTGGCGAGGCCAACAGAGTCAACAGCAGCAGCCTATGTTAAAGAGGTTTGCCTTCGTCGTCATGACAACCATCACTGAATCTATTACCGATTGCAATTACGATGAGAGCACTCAAGTCGAGTACACACCACGCGAAGGTAGCATTTATACTGCACACATCTGTACAACTTACGTATGTATACGTTTATTCATTTCATGCACTCAGGTGTGCGCATGCGTGTGTAAAAATGGAGAGTTAAAACGAGAGGCAGCCAGAGAGACAGAGACAGAGACTGTGAGAAAGACAGCGAGAGAAGCCAGAGAGAGAGAGAGAGAGAGAGAGAGAAAGAGAGAGAGAGAGAGAGAGAGAGAGAGAGAGAGAGAGAGAGAGAGAGAGAGAGAGAGAGAGAGAGAGAGAGAGAGAGAGAGAGAGAGAGAGAGAGGTGAGAGAGGAATGGAAGTGAGTGGGTGTGTCTCAAAGTTCAATTTCATGCATCTGCTGAAAAATGTATGCATGCATAATGAAGTTCTGAATGAGAACGCAGAAGGAAAGCAGACAGAGAGACAGACAGACAGACAGAGAGACAGACAGACAGACAGACAGACAGACAGACAGACAGACAAACAGACAAGCGGGCAGGCAGGCAGGCAGGCAGCCAGGTAGCATATAATTCCCTACTCAGCAATAATGCGCTTGCCTAGTTCGCCTATATAGGCGTGCATTGTGTAATGAGAAGAGAGAATGAGAATGAGCGAGAGGAGGCAGACAGACATGACAGATAGACAGACACAGAGACAGAGACCGAGACAGAAACAGAGAGTAGGACATGTATAATGGCCCACTTAGCTAAGGTCTAGTATGCCCGCAGTTGCGTAAGTGTTACTCTTAGCGGCCGTTGGCCCACGACTGACTGATTGAGCATATACATGTAGATTATAGAGGCCTACATGTACTTGAGAGGGATATCTGATCCTTTGAAAACATAGTGAGGTCGCCCTGCAAAGTTGCATGGCATTCCTCAATGCATATTATTCACCACCTGCAGTCAGGCCAAAAAAGTGAGTAGGCCTTACTATACATGTTTTAATGATGATCCTAATCTGTCAAAAAATATTAATTAATAGCACACCTGCGTGCGCTTTGAACTAAGGACACGTGTAGTTAGTTGCAGTCTGTAATAGGGCCTACAGATCAGAACAGACTTTTTGTGTTGATAAAAAACGAAACACAATGGCAAGATATATTTCGGTTATGAATCAACGCATTGTTTCACTGGCAGGTTTGTCAATTTTTCGCAACCACATGATACACAGTACAGGGCCGAAATTTAAAAATGATATAGGCTACGCATGAAGCCCCTACACTACTGAACAGCTTGTCTATTGTTGTAGGGCTGTAGGCATAAGTTTTACATAAATACATGTATCTGTAGGGCCTATAGGCTGATAGGCTATGCAATTATATAAAAATGTAGACATTTTGCCTAGTTCGCCTATCCATGCCTATCATGTCTAACATTTTTTCTTCTTCTGGAAAAGAGGAAGAAAAAATTGTTAGACATGCACTTGTATCTATGCTAGTATGTATAGCCTACTTAACGTTGCTATGCAATATTAACCCTCAGGCTACCAAGCTTTTTTTGTAACACTGACTACCAAGGGGGGGTGGTTACCACCCCCCCCCTGGATTTTGGGTTTGGTTTGAGATATCATAACTTGTAATACACCTATGGATTCAGCATTCATTTCTGCACAAAATGGTATATTTAGGTTTAAAATATATGAAAGCACCCCAAAGTTATGAATTTTTTACCGTAGGCCCCGTCGATTCCACAAAATGTATACTTTCGCATAAGCAAAATATTAGATTCTGTGTGTTTTTAACATAATTTATTTAATTTAAAATAGGTTACATATAATAAAGTCCAATATTCAACTATAAAAACTAGTAATAAGTTAGTTTTAGTTACAATAAAAAGAGAAAAAACACGTAAAACATGCTGAAAAACGTTTACGCAGACTTATCGGTTTGCGTTGTAAAAAAACCCAACATTTTCACACATTTAAATTTATTTTAAGCACTTCCGGTCATCAAATGTCAAATTATTTGGTATCACTAAATAGCCCTAATTGCCCTCTATAGAATGACATAATTTATTTCTCTTAAAAAATAAATTATGAATAATTTTTAATAGGAACAACATGAAAATTTTATGAAAATAAAACACCTTTTTATATATTTTAATTTATTTTGAGCACTTCCGGTTGTCAAATGACAACTCCGTGACCACCACAATGTAGCCCCACATTCCCTCTACAGAATGGTGTAATTGGTGTCTCTTCATGTCAAAGGACGGATAAGATACAGCTGATAATCTAAGGGGGGGTGGTATCCACCCCCCCCCCCTGGTGCCTCGGGTATATCGGGTGTCACTTTTGAATGGTATGGTATATCATCACACATTTTAGCTCAAAATGTGTGCAAATGAATCCTCTACAGCAGGGGTGTCAAACCTTTTTTAGTGGTGGGCCAGTGTGAACATCTTCCAACAAGTGGCGGGCCAGTGTGAACATCTTCTAACAATTGACGGGCCAGGGTGTCGAAGTTTCAGAGCAAAATTGGGTAGTGATCTGAGATCTTGGTCAGCCAATGCCCAGAAAAGTCCAAATATCATGAAAAGATATTGATTCAATGTCCACTTTTCGCTTCTTTTTAAATTTTGACAACATTTAAAATAGTTTTGTAATCTTTATGGAAGGCTCCGCGGGCCAGAAAAAAATCGTCTGCGGGCCAGAAATGGCCCGCGGGCCAGCTCTTTGACACCCCTGCTCTACAGCCACCTAAAACGTCAAAATTTTATTCCTAACGAAAAAAGTTTTATTTGGGAAAAACCTAGGGGGGGGGGTGGATACCACCCCCCCCCCCTTGGTAGCCCGAGGGTTAAGACTTGCATCTACTATAAAATCTCCGTAGCTAATGGTTAACTGTAGTAAACAAACATACAGACGACACAGAGACAGACAGACTCACATGTACATGACATGTATAATAATAACAACAGACTCACACGTACAATTGTACATGTAGGCCCTATAATAATTTTATATGTTTTACATTTTTCACTGTCAGGTTTTGAAGTTGCTGTGGAACACGAATTTATCCATCCGGTTCTGGTCCTAACTCAGGGCTATAGTTACGAGCAAGCCCGCTTGCGTTTATGAAACTTTGTTCGGTCTAAGCTACTAGGTAAATTGCTTTCCAATAGTTTTTGTGCACATCGATCCAATGGCCTATATGACATGAGACACAGCGCATAGACCTAAGCAAATGGTAAAGATTTGAAGGCAAATAGCTTCTCGTTTCCTGAATAGTCTACTCCTTGAAAGAGATTGGGCACTGAAGATTTCGTCGCACTGCTTATCCACCAGACGCCGGAATTCGAGGATGACGTCAGAGGAAATCCGTCAGCGTTGCTACGCAACGATGCAGAAGATCGTATCACTGAGAGTGGCCGTCAACGAGCGACGTCACCATTTCAACGAAGTGACGTCAACAACGGGATGTCGACCGAGGACCGCGTTTATGCGGACGCCCGCCTACTTGACTCAACTCTACGAGCATCTATTGAACTGCATCGTGGACCTGAGGGAGGTCTTCGATCGCGGGGTCTCTGCCCGTCTCATCAGAGCATCAGAACGAGTTCAGGTTCGAAGTCTCATCGCTGATCTTCAACGGGAACTCGCTTTGATAGACGAGACCTTCGATCTGGGTAAATTCTCGCTGCGAACGTCCGATCTGAAGTCAAACGTTTCCTCCTCGAAGTATACGGATGAAACTAAAGGTTGCTTGGATGAAAACAATCTCCCGTCTGTCTCCACCAACGTTGTGCTGGACTCTCCTGGGAAGGAATTCGCAACGGTGGTGGTTCAACCGCCGGACGTTTCTCGGTCCCGGCGTACGAGGACGATGCTTCTGAGGATGCAGATGGCGCGCGATCCGGCGCCGGCTCTCAAGACCAACCAGAGCTACCCGTACGACTCGAGCTTTCCGAAGTTGGAACCTATTGTCAGGAGACGCTATAAGAAATGGGTCGGCACTTCGGAAAGGCGTTCTGATCTGCAGAATATGTCGAAAGTTGTTGAGTCCTACAATAGGTATATCAGCAAAAGAACTTCAGTTGAACGATCGAGTCATCGGGGCTCGTAACCCCCATGGCAGTAAAGTTAACCATTCAATGTAGGCCTATTAAACTGGAAATTCCAAACAGATTGAAGCATGCAGGGCTTGAATATAGCCTATATAAAATATTATGTATGTTGTATATACATTATATACACTGTGTCCACGATAAAGTAGAACACACAATAAAGTGCCATAACTCGGTCAAAACTTGTAGGATTTGTCTGAAATTTTACGCACAACAGCGGTGGCCATATTTACACAAGATCCTAAAACCGATTTGAAATATTCGTGAGTTTGCCAAATTTATGAGCGTTTGAGATGCAGCACCGAAAAATGGAACTTTCCAACATGCAAAAGCTGAAAGGAAGCAGTATTCAGCTATAAATGGCGCTCAAAATGTCATTCTTGTTCACGAACACACGACCGTAGACGTAGTAGTGTAGTAGCTGTCCCGGAAGACACTCGGCTTCATATCCGCAGCTGTGGCCGCCTAGCAGTCCAGACCTCGATCCGGGTACATGTTCCGAATTAGCGCGTTTTTCGTTCCTGTATTCATGACATCGATAACCGTAGGGCGCGTCTGATTGAAAAGTGGCAGCTGTTTGATCAGGTGATCATCGACCGGACCATGAAGCAGTAGCGTCTTCGTCTACGGTCGTGTGTTCGTGAACAAAAATGACATTTTGAATACCATTTATACCTGAATTTCACTTTTTTCAGCTTTTTCATGTTGGAAAGGTCCATTTTTCTGTGCTGCATCTCAAATGCTCACAAATTTGACAAACTCACGAATATTTCTAATCGGCTTTAGGATCTCGTGTAAATATGGCCATTGTTGCTGTGTTTAAAATTTCAGACAAATCCTAAAAGTTTTGACCGAGTTATGACACTTTACTGTGTGTTCTACTTTATCGTGGACACAGTGTATATATAAATTATGTGTGAATTGGTCATACATATGCATATGTATATTATATGCATCATGTCATATAAACCATATAAACGGCTTTTCAAACTGACACGTGATGAAGCATCGTTCTCGTACGCCGGGACCGAGAAACGTCCGGCGGTTGAACCACCGTTGCGAACATGCATATAGCCTATACTCGTCTATAACTAGTCGTCATCGAAGTTGCATCTGTTTTAGATTATTTGAATTCTGTTCAATCACTAATCTGATTAATCCGACTAATCTCACACTGGATATAGGCCTATACATGCATGTACATGTACCCTCTCTTAAGGATTGATGCTGTTTTGCAGCAATCCAATAGCTGCTGTCGACAGTGGCGGATCCAGAACTGTTTTAAGGGGGGGCCAAAATCTTGGGAAAAGCCAAGAAAATTTTTAAGATTTTTTTTAGTCATCTGCCAAAATTTTCGGGAAAATCATTATAATATAGCCTAATGGCCAACAGTCATAGGCGTACGGGAGATTTCAGCAGTGGGAGGGGGAGGGCAAGATTTTACTTCTGCCCGAAAAGTAAATCTCGTGGTGGAAAATACTGTTTTTTCCAGACAGTCATCGGGTTGAAATCTTGTGTGAAGAATACTATTTCTAGTTCTTTAAACCATTTTCCCGGGTCTGCATGCCCGAAAACAACAAACTTGCATGCCCGAAATTTGGGAGGGGGCATCTGCCCCTTCTGGACCCCCGCCTCGTACGCCTATGCCAACATCAGTGTCTTTAGGTCCAAGCAAGGATATCTCACGGATTAAGGTATATCCTGTAAGAACTTATTTCTGCGCATGCAGTTATAGAAGAACAGATTTAACGAGTGAAGTGCTTTGAATGCAAGCCATGTTTTGTTTATAATAATTATAGGAGAGAGGTTATCTTATCACTCGACCGTTGCACCTCACGAGCTGAAGTGTCCTCAGTGCTTTAGCGTGTGTGTATGTGTGTTTGTGTGTGCGAGTGTGTGTTTGTGTATGTGTGTTTGTGTATGTGTGTGTGTGT
Organism: Lumbricus rubellus; assembly: GCA_945859605.1. Taxonomy (NCBI): domain Eukaryota; kingdom Metazoa; phylum Annelida; class Clitellata; order Crassiclitellata; family Lumbricidae; genus Lumbricus; species Lumbricus rubellus. The sequence goes on along the minus strand of CAMAOG010000069.1, from coordinate 8,178 downwards.
GTGTTTGTGTGTTTTTGTGTATGTGTGTGTGTGTTTGTGTATGTGTGTTTGTGTGTGTTTGTGTATGTGTGTTTGTGTGTGTGTGTGTGTGTATGTATGTATGTATGTGTGTGTTTGTGTGTTGTGTGTGTATAGTGTGTTGTGTGTTGTGTGTAGAATTGTAGGCTACACATACGCATATATGAGTATAGCCTATGTACAATGTTGAATGTATATATGTTTATGCATAACAAATTAAACATACACATGTGCAGTTGTGCATACACCAGGTCCTGTAGCCTACATCATCACTCATCAGGTGCGCAAAAACGTGACTGCATGCAGAATATCAACATGCTCATGAACAGTTTTTGTCCTTGACCGGCGCACAATCACAGTAACCGAAGTAAACGGACCAATACTTTGATAAGCCTACATGACATGCTATAGCGGTAATGCAAGTAATAAAAACCTTATCATTATAGGTGTGAGCAGCGTCTACTTTCTTTAGATTTTCAGTGCAATAGAATCATGTGACAGACAATTTATATGGCATCGTACACACTACATAATTTAATATATGGTGCCTTACAGTTTTTTTTATCATACATTATAATTTGTATTTGGACGGGTGAACACTTTCACTTCCTCGGTGTAGCCTAGATGTTTTCCACACAGGCCTGCCACCGACTTTGACGCCATAAAGTGCAGAGAAGAGCTACGAAGATGATTTGGGGTTACAAAGATATGAGCTATGAGGAGAGGTTGGAAAGGTGTGGGCTAACAACACTGGAGAGACGGAGGAGCAGAGGAGACCTAATTGAAGCATACAAGATCATTACTGGAAAGGAAGCACTATGTTGGGAGAAGTTCTTTGTATTAGCACCAAACAAAGCAACTCGGGGTCATAGGTACAAATTATTTAAGAAGCCGAAAGGATCATTAGGGCAGAAATTTTTCAGTGCTAGAGTTGTGGACATGTGGAACGGATTGGGGGACAGCACTGTGTCGGTGGACACGGTCACAGCATTTAAAAGGAACCTAGGAAAATTGGGGTATTAAAAGTTCCAGGTCAATTTTGCAGTGGTTCTAACACAGGCCTAGTGTCTTCTGAACCACTTAAAACCCATGTTATGTTATGTTATGTTATTCAGAGGTACTGGCATTTACCACCTGGCGAATGACATCAATATTAGGAAGTATTATAGAACCACACACAAGATGCTCTTTACATGCATATGCGAAGTCTGCAGGCGTGCACAATAATAATGAGTATGATAATAACGATATTGATAATAATAGTAATAATAGCAATAATAATAATAGTAGTAATAATAGTAGTAGGCCTAGTAATAATAATAATAATAATAATAATAATAATAATAATAATAATAATAATAGTAATAATAATATCGGTGATATCAGGCTTATGGCCTCTGATAACTCAGACTATGGGAACTATATAATGTATGAAATTTGATCATACCAGATGCATGAAGTGAAATAGCCTAATAATAATAATAAAAATTTCTTGAAAGGCTATGTTTTATCACCATCCTACAGCTTCTAATAATTTCGAACACAAGCAATAATATTTATGTTGCTGTAATATTTCAATCAACAGAACTTTTTCAATGGCATTTTCAGGTATTGCTGACAACTCTTTTCCCTATAAATTCTGAACATTTGGTAGAAAATCTCCCCACCATTTGCGAAAAATTGGATTGGAACGGTTTTTTAAATTGTAAATAAATGAATGTAATTATATACAACGGGCAGAAACACGCGCGCATACTCACACGCACTTGATCATGCACCCAAACGCACAAGTTCTCGTACACATACTCTAAAAAATAATGATGTGATCTTTTAATGTTATCAGGGCTTTTTTTATTAACGTTCAGTTGTACACAAAATGTGCGGTTGTAAATGGATTTGTATTGTTGTAAAAGCATTTCTGTACAGTTAAATCTAGTAAAAAGGTCATTGTCCTCAGATTGGAAGTAATTTACCATGGAGGATAGGAGAGGAGAGAAAGAGTTGTGCAGTTCTAAAAATTCCTTAAAAACAGTCATGAATGCCATTATGTTTAGTGTAAAAGCCATTATAGGTGTCTCGCATTGAAGCACTTCAAATAGGCCTAGTTTGAATTATTCTTCCTGCCATGCAGCCACTCCCCTTTCTCTCTTACCTTCCTACACCGTTTCGCATTCTGTCGACCTTTTTCTTCCTCTTCTGCTTCTACTAGGCCTACGTGTCCTAATGATGATTAGAATTTCGATGACGGGCGTCGATAAAAGACGGAGGACGATGGCAAGACGGAAGGACGGATGGATGGACAGGCGGTCGACGGAGGAAGATTTATCGGCAGCCTTCGACACCTCCTACTCCGGCGGCGATGGCGGCTTCTCTCTTCAATTTGTCGTTCTACTTTCCTTCTTCCAATGGTTACCGCTGTCTATGCCTAACTGTCTCTGCTCCTCTATTCTCTCTCTGTCTCCGTTTATCTGTCGGTCTGTATGTCTTTGTCTCTGTCTCTACCTCTGTCACCCTCTGGCCTCTGTTTTCTGACTGTATCCTTATTTCTGCCTGTCTTTCTATGTCTCTGTCGCCATTGCTATCTTTTGTGTCTGTCTGTTTCTTTGTCTGTCTGTCTGCATCTCTGACTCTTTTTCCATTTCTCTACGTCTCTCTCTCCCTCTCGCTGTCTCTGTCTGTCAGGCTCTTCCTCTCTCTCTGTCGCTCTGTCTCTCTGTCTGTTTCTGTCTTTGTCGCTGTCTCTGTCTGTCTATCTGTCTCTCTGTCTCTCTCTGTTTTTCTCTCACTCTCTCACGCCTGCTTCTCTTATACTTTCTTTGTGTGTCTGTATCCTCTCGAATCCGTTCCTACCTTCATCCATCCGTTCATCTATCTCTTCCGTTGATCCGGTTCGTTAAGAGCGACAGTGCGCATCGTCATGGAAGACCATCTTTCTACAGGAAGCTGAGGCGAGGATAGGAATGACAACAACATCCCTTGGAGGGTGAGGGACTGAGGAGTGCTGATGGGTAAAGCTGGTGAGAAGGAGATAGTCAAGGAGGAACAGAAGAAGGTGTGGAAGGACAGAGGACGTGGGGGAGGAACGGAGGGAGGATGAGGAGCAGAAGTCGCCCTTAGGGGAAGCACATGCATGCGATGGGGAGGATTGGGGGAAGTTCGTTAGCGCAAATGAAACACCTGCTGCCTTGATCCCCTATCCAATCCTTCTTCCTGTTGACTATATAAGTGTATGCGTGTGTGTGTGTGTGTGTGTGTGTGAGTGTCTGTCTCCCTCTCCCTCCATCTCTCTCTGTGTGTCTGTCAATAAGACGCATGCACACATCCATGTACCACGGGCTAAATACGTGTGTATTCATTTTGAATATACATCGTATACATTCCAATATATATATATATATATGATTATATATATAATGCTCTGCCTATATTTTTATTTATGATGCTGAAGTTCTATTGCAATGCGCTTTAATTTTATTGACCACTAGTTGTCTTTTTCCCTGGATTCCATCCCTCTCCCTCTCCCTCTCCCTCTCCCTCTCTCTCTCCCTCTCCCTCTCCCTCTCCCTCTCCCTCTCCCTCTCCCTCTCCCTCTCCCTCTCCCTCTCCGTCTCCCTCTCCCTCTCCCTCTCCCTCTCCCTCTCCCTCTCCCTCTCCCTCTCCCTCTCCCTCTCCCTCTCCCTCTCCCTCTCCCTCTCCCTCTCCCTCTCCCTCTCCCTCTCCCTCTCCCTCTCCCTCTCCCTCTCCCTCTCCCTCTCCCTCTCCCTCTCCCTCTCCCTCTCCCTCTCCCTCTCCCTCTCCCTCTCCCTCTCCCTCTCCCTCTCCCTCTCCCTCTCCCTCTCCCTCTCCCTCTCCCTCTCCCTCTCCCTCTCCCTCTCCCTCTCCCTCTCCCTCTCCCTCTCCCCTCTTCTCTCCCCTCCCCTTCCCTCCCCTCCCCTCCCCTCCCCTCCTTTCCCCTCCCCTCCCCTCCCATTCCCTCCCCTCCCCTCCCCTCCCCTCCCCTCATTATTAAACATTCACGCCGTCTATTCCGAATGTGCGAATCTAACGCTATATAATTATGGTTGAAGATCCTTGCACCAGGTATAGAATCCCACCTTTTATCTCAATCCATTTTGCCAATCTTCGTCAAAGCTGATGATGAAGGGAGAGAAGCCCAGTGACGACATTAATCAAGGTGAGCACATACATGTACAGCTGACTAGTGATACATGTATCTGTAGGCTGCTATGCAGGCTCCGCTTACCACGTCTTTTGCTGCTGGCTATAGATGGTTCTTGAAAAAGTGTCGAGTATTATATTATTGAGTCTCGTTCATTGATTTTCTTAATGAGCATCGCCGTCGTTTTGTCAGTGTCTCTGTGTCTAGCATGACTCGTGCGATTGCTTCTAACGTCCACTTCTCTCTCTTTATGTCTCTGCATCTGTCTCTGCATCTGTCTGTCTGCTGTCTGTATGTATGTATCCGTCTCCCTGCCACTTTTCATCTGTCATAGTCTAGATCGCAATCTACATGTATGTATGCTTTTTATTTGTTATTCAAACGCTCTCCTTCTGTATCTGTCTCTCTGTCTGTTTCTCTATGTCACTCTATGTCTCTATCTCTCTTTCTCTGCCTCTGCTTGTGTGTGTATCTGTTTGTATGTCTGTACGTCTGTCTCTCTATCTGCGTTTTCTGCACTTCTTACCCTATATCTCCATCAGATCTGCACTTTGCCTTATAATCACGCAGGGAAAAGGTCATTCAAAGGCGTTTCCCTGTGCTATTTGAGCTTATAATAACAACAATACAACTACCAGCATGAAACATAAAATTTGTACTTACTCCCCCCATATTTAAAGCATGCTAGCTGCTACAGTGGACACGTACTGCATCGTTACCGTTAAATACGTAAGCTTGCATGTAGCTTATCCAAATGTGGCGCTGAGGTTCGAAACCCGTCGTTTGTCGCTTCCTAGATATTGCGCTAGAAGCCAAAATAGGCGAGAGGGGTCGAGAATGCAGTTTATTCTTCAGTTCAGCATATGACTGTGAAATCGCCTTAATTTGCGAAGTAGTGAACCGATTTTGATGCCGTTTGCGCTAGGCCTATCTGATTCAGAATATTATGCCTCTAATGCCCAGAACAATTGCAGAATAATGACTTAGTAGGTTCAGTAGACTTTTATTACACGAATATACATAAACGTTTTGTTGGGTTTCTCACTATAAACTAATGAAAGAATCAAACGAGCATAACTTTAGTTAGAAAAACGATATTTTCATTATGTTAAAATCATTTTAGAGCTTGTTCATTGTAGCATATGACCAAATCAAAATGTCAAACCGCAATATGACGGGTTTTGATACCCTATGTCACAAATGCAGAAAGAATGCATATTGTGTACCGTATACAATAGGATGATCTAACTGCGGATTCCTGGGGGCAGTTGTGGAATTATAGGAGTTGCATCTTAGTGGTAATCTATCATCGCATGGAAGTACTGCCAACACCGTCAACAACGCAAAGTCAACGCAAGGTCGGCCATCTGTTTATGGTGTTTAATCAGTCGATATGTCACCACCTTCGTCGTTGAATTTTACGAGGTCGTCAAATCGTCAGTCTTTAAGTCAGTATCTAAGCTAATCGCTTTGATCTTTTGCGCCGGTCAATTTGAAGGCAAGCACTTATCTTTATACCGCATGAACCACGGCTTACAGCTTTGTTTTCTTTATTGTATGTTGTATGTATAACATGAGCACTTGCTATTATAGCGCCCATTCAAGATTCCTATACTCAGAGGCGCTCCCTACTAGAGGCTACAGCGCGGACACTGAGTCGGAGTTTCACGCCGAAGCGCATGAGCAATTGCGATTGAAGAACTTGCTCAGGATCCCAACGCAGCGGCTTGAGGTGAATTCGAATCCGAAACCTTATATCCGGCTCCAAGGCAACAAACATGCCCTACACCATCGCGCACCACAAATTGGTCAGAAGGCTATTATACTTTGCTGTCTATATAGTATATGGCTCAAATTTTGACGTTTCTTTTGGCTGAAAACTTCTCTTAATCAATTAACGAGCGTTGTTTTGTAAGGCTATGATATGTATGAAACTATTTATGTATATTATATATTTATTATACATATTCATTTAATGAGAAAACTGCATGGTTGTCAAGACCGCAACTCAGTTACAAGATTAAGTATAAGAATGGAATCAGTTGTATACCGGTTACACCACAGAGCGCTTCTTGATAAGGAGGGAATTATAGAGAGTCCTATCTCTATAGGGATGAAGTTTTTATCGTCTTTCGGGAGTAATGCAAAGTCATGTGAACGTGGGCGGAGGCCGTATTAACCTCTAATGACCGGTGGGAATAAACCATGATGCCATGCTTAGAGTTGAGAAGCTTTCCTTATCGCTATAATAATTATTATGGTTCTCTAAGCCACGCTGGGAGACGACTCAAGATCCGCATAATAATATCAGCCAATAGTGAATAGGAAATCACGTTTGCAACATGGTTAACGAGATCATGTTTATAGCCCAAGACATCAAGACTGAAGCCGAAAAGTTGCTTATTACGGCTGCATCGTTTTCAAGTTGAGGTTGAAGCGCAATCAGGTTTTTTTAACGTGCAGTTGTACTGTTGTACAAAAAATGTGCAGTTCTATACGGATTTGCGCAGTTGTAAAAGCACTGGTATACAGCTATAACTATAGCAAAAAGGTCGTTGTCCTCCAATTTGAAGTATTAAATTTACCATGGAGGATGGGAAAGGAAAGAATGGGTTGTGCAATTCTAAAAATTCCTTTAAAACAGCCCTGATTAATTATCAATGGGCCTACAGACAGAATAGCAAGACTGGTGGAAAACTTGGCATAGGATAGCAATGGTGAACACAGCTTGATAGAGGAAACCAGGAAGGCATAATTATACATTGTCACACAATCTATAAAGACGAACATACATGTATCTACATTTACAGTGTACACGGCTGGTAGAATAAGAAGGATGCAGAAATACCGGTGGATGTATATTTTATATTATTCTATAGGCAGAGGTAAATATAGAAAGAGATACACACATGCAGAGGCAAGCATGCATGCACAAGAGACAGATAATTATTATATACACAGGCAGAGGTATACGTTGAAAACAACCGCATATAATTATACACAGACAGACACAGAGGCGGACATGTGCAGAGAGAGAAATCGACAGTGACAGAAGCAATGACAGATACAGAAATAGGCTATGGACGAAGACAGAGACAGCCACAGACACAGACAGAGACTGAAACAAGGCGCAGACGGATGCAGATACAAAGGCATATACAAAGACAGAGGCAGAGATAAGGCAGAGACATAGACAGAGACAGAGCAATACAGCCAAAGACATAGACAGAGACAGAGACATACAGGCAAAGACAGAGACAGAGCAATACATTCAAAGACATAGACAGAGGCAGAGACAAAGGCAGAGACATAAATAGAGACAGAGCAATACAGACAAAGACAGAGACAGAGACAGAGCAATACAGGCAAAGACATAAGCTGCGCCATATAAGAAAGCATGCCACTCTATCATACTCGATGTCAAATAATGATGTCTCGCGTCATCTACCGCTGCTGCTGCTGCTGCTTCTGCTGCTGCTGCTGATGCTGCTGATGCTACTACCCATTTGAGATGCGGAGGCAGATATACATGTAGATGCAGTCGGGTGCAGAGGATGATGAGAGGAGCGTGCCATTACTAAAGGAAGGACTCGTCAGCATCCTCTGCAGCCATGTCGTGACTCGAGTAGCTGCAGCCATTCTCTCTTTCTGCATGCCTCTTAGCCAATTCTTATTCTCTGTCTGTTTACATCTGTCTGTCTATATCTGTCTGTCTGTCTGTCTCTCTGTCTCTTCCTGCAGTCTTTCCTAGTCTCGCTCTGGGCTGTCTCTGTTTCTGCCAATTAGTCATGCACTTCTTATTCTCTGTCTCCCTGCATCTGTCTGTCTGTCTGTCTGTCTGTCTGTCTCTTCCTGTCTTTCCCATAGTGTCGCTCTGGGGCTGTCTCTGTTTTTGCCTTTGTTTCTATTCTTCGTCCCTCTGCCTACTTGTCTCAGCTTCTTCATACGTTTCTCTGTTGCTGTTACTTTATATATCTTTCTATATTAAACCTCTGCTTTTC
>CAMAOG010000068.1:17500-27734 GCA_945859605.1 Lumbricus rubellus | reverse complement strand
TAGCTATTTGTATGTGTTCAGATATATGTGTGTATATATGTGAGTATGCATGTGTGTGTGTATGTGTGTATGCATGTATGTGTGTATGTATGTGTGTATGTATGTATGTATGTATGTATGTATGTATGTATGTATGTATGCATGTATGTATGTATGTATGCATGTATGTATGTATGTATGTATGTATGTATGTATGTATGTATGTATGTATGTATGTATGTATGTATGTATGTATGTATGTATGTATGTGTGTATGTATGTGTATATATATATATATATTAGAGTGGTCCAAAATGACAAAAGTCTGAAAATTGATTTGGGTCACATCTTTTCTTGTTCCACTCAGTTCAGTGAGTATCTGGACCAATTTTTGTGTCACTAGAAGGATATCTAGAGGTGGCTCAATTTTGAACGATAAATAATGTTTCATCAAAATTTCTTCATAATATAAGTGTATTCGCATTTATGACCAAAAAGTCTTTTGAAACAAAACTGGCAGGAAATCAGTATTTGGTGCTAACTGTTTAGTAAGTTCCTAGGTACTGAGAACAGCATTAACACAAGTCTTTATTGATATGTTCCTCTACAGAGACTTTTATGGCTCTGTAATGGCTTGACAAAAGATATTGTCTTGATTCTTGACTCTTGCTAAAGAAGAGTTGAATATCTGTATGGATATCTTTCTCTGCGCAGTAGGCCTAATTTATTACTTTAATCTGACTGGCTTTGTCTCTCAATATGAGATAAATTGAATGCAACTGCCAAAGACTGGTGTCGTCGAGAAGAAAGCCTAAACCATCTTTGCCAGCCACATGCTGACAATGATCATAGGTCGATGAGTCATGATCTACGGCTTGTCATAAATTATGATTCCAGTGGATTTCCAAAGTTCATCATTTTGCATACAATACTGTTTGATGTTATATTCTTTTTAGAACATTTGAGATTCTTATCCAAAGTGGTATTTGCATTAATTCACATCAATGATGGTTCAAAGAGACCAGGCTAATCAAATGCTTGTGTATCTTTAAAGCTGTATTGGCAACTTTATGCACAATAACGTTGCAGATATTAAGTTCTGACTAGTTCAATAGTGTTGAGTAATAGTTTGGAGATCTCTCTCCTTTAAGCAAGCTTCATGACCATATACTCCATAACAAAAAGAAACAAAAAAGCCGACATTAGATCTGTTAAAACTTTTCACCCCAAATGCGGAGAATCATTTGATTTTTGAGGATTTTGCTAGAAGTTGATGAGCCGCCACCTTGCATGGTGTACTGCCCCAGAAGCTGGAAACGAAATTGCACTTCTTTTCTCAAACACCTATAAAAGAAGGATGACATGCGATAATTGCAGAAGATCGCCGTAATCTTTACATTGGTGTTGGTTTTTCATAGAAATCGTTTTGGTCCATTCGTAACTCCGAGGGTTGTGGGAGTAAAGAAACCGACAGGATTTCACAGATGCGAGTATACGGCGGTGGCTCCTCATTGAGTGTCTGTTAGATAAGAGTACAACTGTACATGTGCAAGTCTTTAAGCCCATGTATGAGGCTGCAGTATCAAATGCAAGGCCATTATATCCTCTGCTTCCACCTCCGATCATTCAACATTTGAAGACCAGCATTAACTTGATGCTTTAAATTCTCTAATAAACTTGGAAACTACAAGTCACTTTTCTCTCAAGTTCCAGAAACACTTTCAGAATGGTCTGGATAAATTCTAGATAACATTTGCCATCGCAGTGCAAAAGGAGAGGTACCTCGGCTGAATACAATTCCTGCTCAGCTGCAGCCTTAGCCTGCGTGTGGCAGTTCTAATGACAGAAAAACGTTCAAGTTTGAGCCACCTCTAAATATCATTGAATCCTTTTAATTTTTGGCATGTAAGCTACCCTGGTGTATAGGAACAAGGACAACTGTGACCCAATTTGATATTTGAAATTTTATTTTTTTACATGTTAAGTTGGACCAGTCTAATATATATATATATGTATGCATGTGCATGTCTGCATGCATGTCTGTCTGTATGTCTGTCTGTTTGTCTGTCTGCATGTCTGTAGCAGTCTGTCTAACAGTGCACATGCGTAGACTATATCGACGCCAACTCTAAATACTAGTCATGAGAGTGGAGTTTTCCATTCCAAATTTAGTTGCTTATCGGTATATTTGCTCATTCACTAAAAGTGATGTATATGACTTTTGTTTTGTTCAAAAAATTTTAGTGAAATTTTGCAATTATGTGTAAATATGAATTGCCTACAAGCTCCTAAAACACGATGTAATTACGACCTGTTAGATGTTGGTTTACCAAATAAAATGTTATGTGAAAAAGAAGATATGACTAAAAAAGGTCACGAGCTATTTTGACCGGGAAAATTGTATAATAATTATATATTGAATATTCCTACTCATAGACGACTGTGCAATTTGTGCTGCTATTATAGCCCGCGAGTATAATAGTATGGACTTTCATTGTGATGAGATCTTTTTGTTCCGCAAGCCCGATTACTCCGTCACTGATTTTTGTCTATTTCACAACATTGACACGACGATACCATAATTATGTTATTAATTTGCTCTATTGACGTCATAATAATGACGGTTTCTCTATGATTGTGTCAGATAACTTTGTTTATGAACACGTTGCTGCTACGATTATAATTATATCATCGTAGAATTAACATTGTATTATGACGACATCTTCTTGGTCTACAATGCTATTGTTACGCCATTGGTACGTCATTTATTTGCTGAGAATTTGATATAGCGCTCCTTCAAGGTGTCTACTCACATTCATTGGCTATGTTTCGTGACGTGTTGTTAGAACAATGGCTCTTTCGTATTGTGACGACATTGCTTTGTTCTACAAAAACGATTCTGCCCTCATAAGAAACAACTGTGCATCTGCAAAAACCTAGTTCCGAGGTAAATGCAAAGAACTAAATCTCTATGTCCTACAAGCATCATTTTCAATCACATAAATTTATATAGCGCCCCTTCAAGATCTCTACGTCATTAGCTTTGTACATGGCCATGTTGCAGCTATGATGAAACCTTTTCACGTGGACTGCTTATCAATTGTGACGACATAATTATCTTTGTTGTTCGAAAAGCAGTACCAAAAGTGTTAAAAAAAGTGCCTGGACGCCCCTTACCTTTCCAAAAATAATTGCCAGGACGCCGTCCATCACCGTCCTGCCACACGTTAAGCCCTGTCGAAAAGTACATTCAACGAATAACAGGTTTCGAAGTAAGCAAGTAAGTAAGTAGGCATAGACTTAAAAAGTGACAGGTACAATGCTAATATGTAAATTATAAAACAAGTCAAGGGCATTTTCTAGACTAGAAAATGCACTTGACGTGTTGAAATTCTAGCTCAAAATTAATGTTCCTCGGTTCTTATACTTTGCCCACCAGGGCCACCACTGTATAAACCCTTTAATAAACCCTCACAAAGTCACAAGGCTTACAGTAACCCTAACCGATACCCCCAGCTCTTACCTTATTCTTTTCATTTTCTAGATTTTTCATAATTTCACAGAGATCGTAATCAGGAATTTTTTTAGTGCTGCTGCTGCTCAAAATCTTAACGCAGGGCACCAGATTATTCACGAGCGCTGTGTCTAGTCAGATGAGTCGTTCAAATGGTACTCAACAGGAGGCGGGCCGATTTTCTTGATCCAATAAGTGGCAATAAAGTGAACTCTTTGAAACACTGTAGGATTGAAACACGGAGCTGTGGAGACCGTGTCCACGCATGCTGTACTAGACCTACATGGGGCTCAGTGTGAAGTGGGCACGTTAGTTGCCTTGCAGCCTGAGCATGGCAGGTTCGAATCCACCTCAAGTCGCCGCGTAGGGACCTTGGGCAAGCCCTTCACTCGCATGTGCACAGCGCTTCAGAGTAAAACTCCGATTCACTGTCCGCGCTGTAGTCGGGAGCGCTTCTGATTAGAAGTATTTAAGGGCGCTATAACAAGTGCACATACATGCATGCATGATAGTGCTACCGTACTCCAAAATAGACTAGCGCGCGAGATTCCCACAGGCAGCCGCACGCTGCTGGTGATGAAAAGCCACGGCGAGACAAGTGTCGCCATCTGTCGAATGTTTGAAGTAAGAATTTACTGCATCGCCATCTAGCGAATGGAATGCAAACGATTTATTTGAGCAGTCGATTGGCATTCGCTAGATGGCAGCACACTAAATCACGTCTGAGGTCCGAAGACGACTCCCAGGTTAAACACAAGTCGTCATTAATTCATTAATTCATAAATTCATTAATTAATTAATTCATACATTCATTCATTCATTCATTCATTCATTCATTCATTCATCCAATTCATTCATTCATTCATTCAGGCATTCAGTCAATCAATCAGTCATTAATTAATTAATTCAAGAGATATATTTCTTCTTTTTCCTTTCTCATTCATTCATTTATTCATTCATTCCATTCATTCATTCATTTATTCATTCATTCATTCCATTCATTCATTCATTTATTCATTCATTCCATTCCATTCCATTCATTATTCGTTCATACGTTCATTCATTCATTCATTCATTCCAGAATTCATTTTTTTAAATTCACTTCAGAATGCATTTATTCAATAATTTATAAAGCGCATTTTTCAAGAAGACTACTCAGAAGCGCTCCCGACTCTAACACGGCAAAAGGGCACTTTTGTGCTTAATAGAATGATTGTCATGCTATTCCATATCAATCGTGTTACGTCAGAGCAGGACCGAAACCTCATAATAATTATTTAGTAAAAATTCTCGCAGTGTGTCACATACATGCATACATTTTATACAGTAATAATCTTTTTAGTTGCAAACTTAGTATAATTCAGTGTAGGCCTATGACTACCCATTTCACTAATGTCATCTACCGATTGGATGGTTGAGTGAACATTGGGTATAGGCCTAAATAAAATGATTTATGAATTACAAATGAATTTAAGGAATTAAAGAATAAATAAATTTATAGCATAATTTTTTGTCAGACAGTAGGCCAAAGTACAGGTTGCATAAAAAATACATGTATAAAAAACTTTAAGACGCGAAAAAAATGAAGAATAAAATGGGGTTTTCTAGGAAACCATTAATAAAAACACTAAAACGACTGTTTACAACAGTTACTGCACTTTAACACATAATATTTATTTTTGTTACAGCACACGAATTTCACGCATTTTAAACTGATGTATGGATGTAGCCTACCGTTGCTATCTTATGACTATAGGGTCTGCTCAGATGCATATCATCACAGTCTTAAAGCTGTTCTTATCAGCTTGGGTCGGGAGCGCTCCTGAGTAGTAACCTTGACGGGAGCTATATAAATCTTCATAGTGCATCTTAGAAGAACAATGAGATATATATTTGAAATATATTATATATCTGTAAATGCACCATCATGATTGTCAAAACTAAAATAAACTTTGACGTGCAGAGAAGACGGTATGCTACCAGACTTGCGGCACTTGCCCCTAAACAGAAGTTCAGAGGTCATGCACTACTAAGCATGCCTATGAATGCCATTCTCAAGTTAGAAGTTTTGAGCCCGCACTTGGAATCAAAGAGGTCACTTGACCCTGAAAAGTTACACCATTTAACTTCTACCTTTGCTGTCATTACATTGCATTTTTTGTTTTAAACACGTTCACCGCCCAGTACGAGTTAACTCGTACTGAATCCAGTCATTTAACATGGCGTGTAGGCGGTGAATGTGTTTTAAGCAACTTTTAACCAGAAAGCACTTGATAATACCAATAATACATAATGAAACTGAGGAATATTATTAACAATTAGTTAGAATAAAACTTAGAAACCTTTCTGGAAAATGCTCACGTTCTTAATTTCTTGTTTTACATTTTTCAAGGACGTGCTAGAAATCTAACAGTGACCATTCATTGTGTTTGCCAATTGCCCCTCCAGTTTACATACCTGAGGTAGGATTATCAATGCTGTCGACAACTTCATCATTAGCCTAACTCTTCAGCTTTTCTCTTTTTGTTCTCACAATGAGTATGAATTCATTCATTTATAATAATGAACATAATGCGTGCTCCAAACGGATTCAGTACACACTCTTCAGTATACACAATTGCACATAAATGATTATACACCGTGTACACGATACTGAGACCTAGCCTGCCTTCCTTGTCTGGCCATCCATGCTGCTGATACTGGCGCACCCATGGCCTGCTGGGTGCTGCCCTCCCCCGCTGTCTTCCTCTGTTAATGAAGCTGGCATCACCCCAGTATTTTAATACAAGGTCATCAGGTGCTGGGGAATGGCTCAATCCACGACCCTCTGAATTCAGGTCGTGCCTAATCTCGGCCGCTCAAGAAGTTAACTGTTCATCACTTTAATCTTCCTGAACACCCATGGGTCATCTTAGTCACAGGGCAGCTATTAGTAGAGATATACATGTGCCATCACTTTGATTGGAGCAACAGGAATACATGGAATCTGTGATATTGCCATGTAGCCTATGTTACAGGACCCAAGCTTTACAGAGCAGCATCAGCGAAACATGTAGCAGATGAAAATCATTCAAGTCACTTGATCTATGGAAAGTGCCCTTAAAAGGAATCTGGAAGCCTTGTTACCAACAGGCAATGTATTGTTTAACTAACCAAACGTTAAACTGGGGGGGGCTAAAATGTGCATAGGGGGGCTAGGAAAATCTAGGGGGGCTAACTTTCCATCTGGGGGGCTATAGCCCCCCCCCCCAGCCCCCCCGGTAGAACCGCCACTGGGGAGAGGGAGAGGGAGACGGTGATGGAGAGGGAGAGGGAGTGGGAGAGGGAGACGGTGAGGGAGAGGGAGAGGGAGAGAGAGAGGGAGAGGGTGAGGGTGAGGGAGAGGGAGTGGGAGACGGTGACGGAGAGGGAGAGGGAGAAGGAGAGGGAGAGTGAGAACGTGTGGTTTGACGTGGAAGCGGTAAAGAAGAGTGATGGTAAGAGGAAGGGAGGAGGAAGTGGTGGAAAGGAAATAAAGGGAGGAGAAGAAAGAGGAGACAGAAAAAAGGAGAAGAAGGAAGAGGAGACGAAAAAAGGAGGAGAAGGAGGTGGAAAAGAAGGAGAGGAGAATGAAGAGAAGAAGGACAGGAGGAAGAAGCGGTAGAAAAGAAGGAGAGGAAGAAAAGGAGGAGGAGATGAAAAGAGGAGGAGTATTATAAGTGGCAGAATATGTTAAAAGAGGAGATGGAGAAGAGGAGAAAGAAGCGGTGGAGAATGAAGAAAGAGGGTAGGAGAAGGAGGATATTGAGAAGAGGAGAATGAGGAAGTGGTAGAGAAGGAAGAGGAAGAGGAGGAGGAGGAGGAGGAGGAGATAAGATGAGGAATAGGAGAAACACAGGAGGAGGAGGATCAGGAGGAGGAGGAGGACCAGGAGGAGGAGGAGGAGGGCAAATAGAAGGAGTAGGAGGTAGAGAAAGAGGAGCGTAGGGGGGAGAGAGGAGAGGCGGAGGAGGAGATGAGTTGGAGGAGAAGCATAAAGAAAATAGAAGGCGGGGGAGATGGAGAAGGAGAGGAGACAGAAGACTGGGCGGCAGTCAATTGAAGGAATGGAAACATCATTAAATGAATAAAGCGACTGAAGAATAGATGGATGGATTGATGGAGGAAAGGACGGCATTGACGGATGGACTGATATGTCCATGGCATGTAGAGTTTGATGGACACTGAGATGACTGGATGGATAGATGGACACTGAGATGGATGGATGGATGGATGAATGGATGACTAAATGGATGTGCGGATCGATGGACGCATGGATTGGTGGAAGGAAGGGTGGATGGATGAAAGAACAGATGGGCGCGTAGATGAAAATGGAAAAGTGTGAACGAGCAAGCTTGTGTGTGTGTGTTTTTTGTTTGTGTGCATGCCCGTGTGTTTGTTTGCTTGTGTGTGTGTTTTGTTTGTGTGTGTGTGTGTGTGTGTGTGTGTGTGTGTGTGTGTGTGTGTGTGTGTGTGTGTGTGTGTGTGCATAGCAGAAAATGCATGCACATCGCAGTCTATAGGTTCTCATGAGTAGGGATTGAAACTGTTAGGTCACCAGTATAGCGGCGCCAGGATTTCAGCTTTGGTGGATGAGGCTGAAGTTGGTCCAAAGTTTTTTCGTCGTTTTCATTCGCCAAAATTTCTGACGTCTTTTTTTGCCATTTGGTCTGAATCTCAAGAAGATATTCTATTTTCCCCGTCAAAATTTCTGACGAGCTTTTTTAGTCGTTCAATGATTTTGGGCATAGGCCTAGTTTTTCCCGATTTTGCTCTATGTACTCATGGTTGTAGACATTTTCCACATTTTTTCTTGGGGCTAAGCGACATTTAAGGGGGCAGGCTTAGTTGATCTCTCCTTGTCATTCATATGTTCCCATAGTAAACTCTTCATTGCACACCCAGCCTCCCATAAATTAACTTTCAGGCCCTTTGCTATTTTTTTACTCCCCCCACATGAATAAGATAAAAAAAAGGGTCTACGACAAGAACATTATTCAAGAGAGCATGGTGGATTCATTCATTCATTCATTCGGAAGTTTGTACAGCGCCCCTTCAAGAAAAAACTACTCAGAGGCGCTCCCGACTCCAGCGCGCCCAAAAAGAACAGCTTCAAGTTTGGTAAGAAAGGATGCTGGTAGAGTGATATGGTGTAGGCGCAACTTTAAAGAAAGACCATTCCAGACCACTGGGTCAACCACAGAGAAGACTCAATTCTTCATGGTAGCGGCACACGAGCAAAAAGAACTAAGAGGATCTCCTTTTCAGCAGAACTTAGTGAACGACATCCTTGGATACTAAACGTCATGGTTAGTACTATACTCTGACACAAAGAACATTCCCGGTATAATAGGCCTATATAGGGAATGTCAGCTTGATAGCCTAATATTAATTTTTATGTCAACAGAATGCTGCAACGGGCAACCGGGGTCAATAGACTCAGCAGTATCAAGATATAGACCTTGGGGAGGGAGGGGCAAATGCAACTTTTAGCCCCCCCAGTTCAGAAAGTCTAGAACCGCCACTGCCTCTCCCTCTCCCTCTCCCTCACCGTCTCCCTCTCCCACTCCCTCACCGTCTCCCTCTCCCTCTCCCTCTCCCTCTCCCTCACCCTCTTCCTCAGTCTGTCGCAAATCATCGTCCACACCATCCATCGAGACCATCATCGACACCTCCCCAACACGCGCATCTTCTCCTCCCCCATCCACTTCCCCCATCCTTACTCCTCCTCCCCTCATCCTCTGATTTCTCTTGCAGCAGCATCAGCAGCCGCAGACAATTCATCCGCATCTGACATGATGATGAGCGGCAGTTGATGACATTGTCGACGAAACAACGCGCATTGTAGAAATCAGTGCCATCAGCAGACAATCACCCAACGAACAATTGAATTCTATCGGTTCCCTCCCCTACCTCTGTCTCCAACTCCTTCTGCTGCTGTGCCTGTCATTTCTTCTTCCTCTCCCTATATATGATCATCGTTATGATATCATTCATCCTCATTCTCATTCCTCGTCTCCTCGTCATTCTTATGTTACTATTCATCCTCTATTCCTCCTTCTTCCTCTCCTCATCTGAACAGCGATCTCTCAAGCATCTTTACCGGGACTTCCTAGAAGAACAAAAGTCAATTTCATTTAATTAATAATTGATGAAGTGCATGAAATACCAAAGGTCCAAACTTCATTCACAACAAATGCCTTATTATGAGCTTTTTTCAATGTTTACTGATCTAATTTATTCACAATTCAATTAATTAAATAAGTTAATTTATTACAGTTTAATGTCTTCAGCACTTTAACAGCGAAAATTAATTCATCTTGCCAGTTGAGGTTGAAAGGAGTAGCCTCAAAATTCCATAAGCTCAAGATTGAAATCATCTTATAACTCTCCTTATAGCCCAAATTAAATTTCAGTCACTCTCATCCAGATTCTTCCACCATGCACCTTCCATTCTCTGTATCCTTACTTCACCTCTTCCCTCTTCTTTCCCTATTCTTCGTATTTCTCGTATTCCACTACTTTTTCCTCCTTCTCCAGTGCATCATGTTCAGGGTCGGATTAAGGCATGTTCAACATGTTCGGCCGAACAGGGGCCCCCACACTTTAGGGGCTCCCCCACACACGAGAAAAACAATTTTATTTATTTACAAAATTGGTATATTTTGACGAAATTTCAACCAAACTATTTAAAAAAGTTCCTCAGCTGTTTTGGACGGGAGA
>CAMAOG010000068.1:0-10000 GCA_945859605.1 Lumbricus rubellus | reverse complement strand
CCTGCTACTCCCTCCTCCTCCTCTTCTTCTTCCTCCTCCTCCTTCTCCTCCTCCCTCTCTTTCTCTTTCTCCTCTTCCTCCTCCCCTTCCTATTCCTCCTCCCCTCCTCTCTTCTTCCAGAATTTCGCTCCAGGTCGTGTCAGATTTGGCCGTCGCTCAAGTGCCTTGCCTTGCTTGCTCCCTAAGACTGCCTTCCGCCCGTGCTTCAGTCTCTGTTCATCTATCTAAATATGTCTTCTGTCTGTCTGTTTGAATGTGTGCCTGTTTGTTCGTCTGTCTGGCTAGCTGCCTGTCTGTTTGTCTCTCTCTGTCTTTGTCTGTCTGTCTACCTGTCTGTTCGTCTGTCTGTTTGTTTGTCTATCTGTCTGTCTGGCTGCCTGTCTGTCTCTCTGTCTCTGTCTGTCTCTGTCGGTCCTGTCTGTCTGTCTGCCTGTCTGCCTGTTTGTTCGTCTGTCTGTCTGTTTGTCTGTCTGTCTGCCTGTCTGTATCTATGTCTCTGTCTGTCTCTCTCTGTCTGTCTCTTTTGCTAAATGTATTCTCCCTCACCATGTCTTTCTTCTTATTCTCTTTTAATTTATCTCCACTTTTCTTGTTGAATCTCTGTCTCCTTCCTCCCTCCCTCTCTTCTCCTCATGTTTTTACTCCTTCTCTCCATCTTTTGCTCACTCTTCATGTCTCTCTGTCCCTGTAGCTCTATATCTCTTTATTGCCCGTATAGTGTCCTTCTTTCTTGCCCATTCACTCATTCTCTGAATCCGTCTATCTTCGCGCCTCTGCATGCATCATGCAGCCGTATTCTCGCATCCATGCCTCTGAAAGACGCCTGCATGCTTTATACGACCATCCTCTCCCTTCTCATCTCCTCCCAACGGACCGATTCATTTCAATTTCCATATTGGCATCGGTCGATCGCCAGGCTCAGCAGCCGACACCCTCCTGTCACCCTCCCTGTCACCCTCCCTGTCACCCATGCACCCTGTCACCTTCCCTGTCACCCTCCCTCCCTGTCGCTCTCCCTGTCACCTTCCTTGTCATTCACCCTGTCACCTTTCCTGTAACCCTCCCTCCCTGTCGCTCTCCCCTGTAACCCTCCCATCACCATCCCCGTCACACTCCCTGTCATCCTCCCTCCCTTTCCATCTCCCCTCTTTTCTTGCCTCCTCTCTTCATTAGGCGAAATCGTCGCTCTGTCCTCGTCACCTTAATCCAAGTTAATATCGTCGTCGCTACAATGATTGTAATGTCTTGACGCAAACAAGGCCAAAAGAGACAAACGGATAGGCAGACAGACAGATAGACAGTCAGACAGACAGACAGACACACACACAGACAGACAGGCAGACAGACAGACAGACAGAGTGACAGACAGACAGACAGACAGACACACAGACAGACAGGCAGACAGACAGACAGACAGTCAAACGGATAGGCAAACAGGCAGACAGACTCATGCAGACGCGCAGCCAAACACTTAAGATGAGTACACAAACACATATAAAATTATGCGCACAGACTGCTGATTGTTGAAGAACGCAAGTCCATTGAATGCATAAATAATAGCATATAGTGATATAATTATAGATAGCTGTGCGGCTGTGCCTGCAGCTCTATAATGATATTACATGACTTGTATTTGACGCGGAGTTTATAATTAAGCTTATAATGAGCCTTATATGATAATTATGCGATGCTTGAGTTTATTTCTTCATTTTTTTCATTTTTCTTTAGTCTTCCAATAATTATTCAATCCCTCCATCCATTTGTTCATCCTGTATACAATGCATTCATCCACCCATCTATTTCCAGGGCCGGATTAACCAGTATGCCATGTCTGCCATGGCGGCGGGCCCCCCGTCGTCAGGGGCCCCCCGCGTCTGCAAATAAAATGTTTTTGGGTGCATTTTCCAATTTATTCAACTTTGCTTCAAGGACATTGTGTAAATTTACGTCAATATTGCTGATTGTTTTTCCTAAGGGGAGCAATTATTTTATTTATGTCGGCCTCTACATCTATGCCAGCTATGATTTATGATTTTGTCCGTATTCCATATGGCCTACTTTTAAAGAAATGGGCCTGAGTGACAAACATGCAGACAGAGAGGGAGAGTTCGGTCTACTAAGAGACAGACGTGTAGGCAGAAAGACAGACAGACAGACGGACGGAGACAAAGATACTGAGATTAGGTTAAACTAAGTTGAACAAAGAGGAACTCTGTTTATATTATACTGGATCTGCAAACTCATACGCTTGCAAGGTGCATGTATCACTGTATCGTATTATCTTTGGCCAGTCTTACAAATGCAATTTATAATAATTATGTCGTGTATAGGAATGCTGCTACATGGATGCGTGGATGCGGTGCGTGGGTGGCGTCCAGGCTGTGTAGCTGTGCTGTCCTAATAAGTAGGCCTAAGCATGAAGGTATAGATACGTACAATATAGGCCTACTGAATATAAATGCGATGTCATTATTACGACATGTACATGTATGATATAATTATATAGAAAACTGATTACCGAATTCTGATAAACATCGAATATACCCATTTAGGCATTTAGCTCATTGGACTGACAATGACTGACAAACGCTTAACTGCATTGGAACTTCTTAGCTTTGAGAGTGATCTCTTAGATATTGTTTCCTTTAATGACATTCTTGACCAGTTTGCCACTGCCAAGAGTAGAAAAATGTGAACCATATTTGGCATAGCCTATAACAGGATATAAACCGCTAAACTGAACAATATAATCTATTGCATTGACGTTTATAAAGGGTCATTTAATTTTTTCATTAAGCTACACATAATTAGGTTTGATCTACATAATCAATAATAGGCACGCACAAACAGGTGGAACTGTATAGGAAGAGTATGGCAACGGAAGGTAATGGTCAATTAAGGGCCCCCCTGAGAAAATGGCGGCAGGCCCCCCGAGGGCTTAATCCGGGCCTGTCTATTTCTATTCATCCCATCCATCCATTCATCCATCCATTCATCCATCCAAACGCGCAGTCTCTGTCTGCCCGTGTCTGTCTGTATATCTGTCTGTCTATCCGTCTGCCTGTTTGTCTGTCTTCCAGCATGTCTTCCCCGTCTTCTCTTACTCCTCTCGGTGTATAGTTTATTTCGAAGTGACTCCATTCATGAATGCTCTCCGTCGAATTCATTGTTCGCTGGTAATACAATTTCTTCCGCATGCAGTCGATATCGCTCCAACCGCGCGCGCGCACACACACACACACACACACACAGGCCTACACACGCGCACTCGCTCTTGCACACACACAATTATATACACACAAACACACACCAAAACAACACTCTCACACACGCACACACTCACTCACATACACGCGTGTATACACGCAAACATACACACACACGTCAACACGCACATACAAACACACACATCTACATATATATATATATATGTATATGCATTTATGATTATGTAATACACGTGGTTCGGTCCCTGGGAGACGCATTTGAAGCTGCTGCACTGCAGTCTCCTCATCTCATCGACCGATGACGTTCACCCCAGCAACAGCAGCATCAGCAGCAGCAGCCGTAGTAGAAGCCGCATCAGGCCACGTGGGATGCGATGAGCATCTATATAGAGTGCGGGCCAGCGACCGATTGAATTCATTTCATTCAATTTGGCTCTGCAGGTCTGGAGAAGAGACATGAACACACGCTTGTCCATATAGGCCCTACACTCCATTAATGTAGGGAAGCTGTTCGACATGCATGCATGCATGTGATGATGTGATGACGTGACCACGACATGTATGAATTAAGACACGCACACTTAATTGTATACATACACTCCACAAATAGATTACTGAAATTTAAAAACATGTAGCGTTTTACATTATCTTCTAGATTGAAGAAATTAACTTTTCTTGAGTCAAATGCGCCGATAAAGTCGACCATGCATAATGTTTTTATTTATTTTATTTCTCGCATTTGCTTTAATTTATAGCCCACGGCGCCCTTTCAAGTGCCCTACTCAGAGGCATTCCGACTACAAGTACAACGCGGACACCGAATCGGAGTTTTACGCCGAAGTGCATGAGCAGTTGCGAGCGAAGGACTTGCTCAAGGTCCAGGCTGCTTGAAGTGGATTTGAACTTGGAGCCTTCCGGCTCTAAGGCACCGAACTCACCGTTACACCACCGCGTCCCAGTATACTTCTTCAGACTATGTAATAATATAATAATATGGTGACGATGACGACGGTGATGATGATGATGATGCTGATGCTGCTGCTGCTGCTGCTGATGATGCTGCTGCTGATGATGATGCTGATGATGATGATGATGGTGGTGGTGGTGGTGATGATGATGATGATGATGATGAGGAGAAGGAGGAGGAGGAGGAGGAGATGCATGGACGACAACGACGACAACAACGACAACGATGATGATGATAGTGATTTGTACTATGCATGGTATAATTATATTGGCAGCCGCAGCAACCTCGGTATATTATAGTTGCAGTATAGCATGACTTTTTATACTCTACTAGCTGTACCCGGCCATGCGTTGCTGTGGCAGAAAAGACCCCTCCCTATCCCCCTCCTCCCTCCCCTCACCCTCCCCCTCCCCCTCCCCCTCCCTCCGCTCCTTTCCTCCCTCAACCAAGAATGTTGAAAGGCTGGAAAATAATTATGCGAATCGCTTATGACGTCACGGTACGCGACCTCATTCATGTTTCGTCTGCATGGTCGCAGTCATGCACTGTCAAGGCGTTTCTGAAATCTGGCAACGTGCAGTTTTGTTGAATTTGCAAATGGCGGCCGAGCGGAATGCAAAGTTCACTTTTTGTGGAAAATATTGCGTTTATTCGGAGAAAAAAAAGTTGGAAACTCTCTTATTGGAATGGAAGGTTTTGTTAAATTTTCAAAACAATCTGTGCGTCAGTTTTCGAGAACACTGGCAACAAACTATTGGAAAGTTTCATTTTTATTTATAGACTAGCTGTACCCAGCCACGCGTTGCTGTGGCAGAAAAGACCCCCCTCCCCTCCCCCTTCCCCTCCCCCGCCCCTCCCCCTCCCTCTCTATTATCCCCTCCACCTCCCCTCCGCCTCCCCTCCGCCTCCGCCTCCCCTCTCCTCCCCTCCTCTCCCCTCCCCTCCCCTCCCGTCCCCTCCCCTCCCCTCCCCTCCCCTCCCCTCCCCTCCCCTCCCCTCCCCTCCCCTCCCCTCCCCTCCCCTCCCCTCCCCTCCCCTCCCCTCCCCTCCCCTCCCCTCCCCTCCCCTCCCCTCCCCTCCCCTCCCCTCCCCTCCCCTCCCCTCCCCTCCCCTCCCCTCCCCTCCCCTCCCCTCCCCTCCCCTCCCCTCCCCTCCCCTCCCCTCCCCTCCCCTCCCCTCCCCTCCCCTCCCCTCCCCTCCCCTCCCCTCCCCTCCCCTCCCCTCCCCTCCCCTCCCCTCCCCTCCCCTCCCCTCCCCTCCCCTCCCCTCCCCTCCCCTCCCCTCCCCTCCCCTCCCCTCCCCATTCCCCTCCCCTCCTCCTCCCCTTCCCCATCCCCCTCCCTCTTCCCCTCCGCTCCGTCCACCTCCGACTCCGCTCGTTTCGTCCCTCAGACCATCCTTTACTGACAGCGGATAGAGCCCAAGAATTTTTGAAGGCCGTAACGTAATTATTTATCGAGTCGCTTATGACGTCAGGGGACGCGCACTCATTAATGCTTAGTCACTTTGTTTCGGGTAAAGACGATTCTGAAATTTTGGAAGCGTGCCGTTTCGTTCAAATTGCAAATGGCGGGCGAACGGATTGCAAAGTTCACTTTTTGTGGAAACGATTGGGTTTTTTGGGGGAAAAGAAATGTCGTGACCTTGCGGTATCGGAATGGAAAGTTTTGGTAAATTTTCAAAACAATTGATGTGTCAGTTTCGGCGTGATCGTGACCGCAGGATCGCAAAGTTTCATTTTTATTTATATAGATTTATGACTATATAGCAGACCAAATTGAAATCACTGCAAAACTATACCTTTGAAATAATTATATATCTATAGCTGCTAATGCCTGCTATGCTATTATGGTATACTATATTTTTCCACTATACGACTATACTATACTATATAAGCTTACTCTTGTTACTATACCGCTACTGCATATTATGTTACTACAATACTATATATACTGCTGCTGCTGCTGCTGCTGCTGATAAACTGCTACTATACTACTACTATTATTATTATTATTATTATTATTATTATTATTATTATTATTATTATTATTATTATTATTATTATTATTATTATTATTATTATTATATTATTACTAGCTGTACCCAGCCACGCTTTGCTGTGGCAGAAAAGACCTCCCCCGCCGCTTTCGAAAATTAATTTGCGACTCGCTTATGACGTCACAGTACGCGACCTCATTTATGTTTCGTCTGCTGTGTCTGAAATCTGGCAACCACTGCTGTTTTGTTGAATTTGCAAATGGCGGTCGAATGGATTGCAAAGTTCACTTTTTGTGGAAACGATTGGGTTTTTTTCGGAAAGAAAAACGTTCTGACCTTGTGCTATTGGAATGGAAGGTTTTGGTAAATTTTCACAACAATCGGTGCGTAGGTTTCGGCGTGATTGTGACCGCACTATTGGAAAGTTTCCTTTTTTTATATAGATTATTTTTATTTATCGCACACTATAGACTCTTGAACACTTCTTATATACTCTTGATCTTTGAAATTGCGAATGTGTTTTTTTACATTTCCTCTGAGTTTGTTAATTGACTGCATGCTATAACAACTGCATCTATACTTTGGATGCTCTTCTGCACACGCTGCACGCTGATGTTAAGACTGCTGCTGCTGCTGCTGCTGCAGCTGGAGTCTTACTGCTGCTCATGTTTAGCTGCTGAGGCCGGTGTTTTGGATGCGTAAGGAGTTGCAGCAGCTGGTACTGATGCGGACTGCATCAATTGTCCGATCGGAGGGCGAATGGACGAAACGGAATTCAATCACTGGTCGGTGAATGAGGGTCTAATGGAAAAAATGATCGGATTTATCGAGGTCCACATGTCTGGCTGCAGACCACCATGCCATGCCATGCGGCTTCTCACTGTATACTGCAGACTTGCATGGCATGTAAGCTTATACACACTCAAGAATTGCGCTTCATGTATACATGGGTGCATTAACCCTCGGGCTACCAGGGGGGGTTGTAACCACCCCCCCTTAGTTTTTTTCCAAATAAAACTTTTTGCGTTTGGAATAAAATTTTGACGTTTTAGGTAGCTGTAGAGGATTCATTTGCGCACATTTTGAGCTAAAATGTGTGATGATATACCATACCATTCAACAGTTATACCCGATATACCCGAGGCACCAGGGGGGGGATACCACCCCCCTTAGATTATCGGCTATATCTTATCCGTCCTTTGACATGAAGAGACACAAATTACACCATTCTGTAGAGGGAATGTGGGGCTACATTTTGGTGGTCACGGAGTTGTCTTTTGACAACCGGAAGTGCTCAAAATAAATTAAAATATATAAAAAGGTGTTTTATTTTCATAAAATTTTCATGTTTTTCCTATTAAAAATTATTCATAATTAATTTTTCAAGAGAAATAAATTATGCCATTCTATAGAGGGCATTTAGGGCTATTTTTGATACTAATTAATTTGATATTTGATGACCGGAAGTGCTCAAAATAAATTTAAATGTGTGAAAATGTTGGGGGTTTTTTACAACGCAAACCGATAAGTCTGCGTAAACGTTTTTCAGCAGCTAATACATGTTTTTTTTTCTTTTTATTGTAATTAAAACTATCTTATTACTAGTTTTTATAGTTGGATATTGGACTTTATTATATGTAAACTATTTTTAAATAAATAAATTATGTTAAAAACACAGAATCTAATATTTTGCTTATGCGAAAGTATACATTTTGTGGAATCGACGGGTGCCTACGGTAAAAAATTCATAATTCCGGGGTGCTTTCATATATTTTAAACCTAAATATACCATTTTGTGCAGAAATGAATGCTGAATCCATTGGTGTATTACAAGTTATGATATCTCAAACCAAACCCAAAATCCAGGGGGGGTGGTTACTGGTAGTCAGTGTTACAAAAAAAGCTTGGTAGCCCGAGGGTTAAATGGGCAAAAGTGATTCACAACTGTAGTGCTTGCAAAAAAGACGTTTGTAAAAAATTGTAGTTTTAATCAGGAGTTTATGAGTTTATCCATTCCAAGAATAAACATAGAATTGTTCCATGGAACTTGCGATATTATAACAATGATCATATATATGGCGTTAAGTTTTTGAATAGTTGAAAATATTGGGTGGTAAGGATGTTCCCACATGCATTCATGCATGGGGGAACATGTCTTAATTGGTGGCGCCTTCCTTTCTAATTATAGTGAATTAAGTCAAAGTAAACCCTCCGGTCTCCGGAGGATATAAATAGGTTATGCAGACTGTAAATTTTGCTTGGCATTTATTGTGTGTGTGTGTGTGTGTGTGTGTGTGTGTGTGTGTGTGTGTGTGTGTGTGTGTGTGTGTGTGTGCAGTCATGCGTAGTATTTTGTATTGTTCTGGGTAAAATAAATAAATGAACTTGAAACTTAAATTATCCATGCATGCAGTAGGCCTATAGGCCTATGCTACGTCAGAGCTGTTTGGAGGGATTTCGGACCTCCTTTGGACTACCCTTACTAACAACCCTTCCGACTCACCGCAACGCTAGTGAATAAGCTGATGCCCCACGCTTAACCTTCGAGTTGCGCTTTGGAAGTTTGGATAATTATACAATTGATGATTATGATTATGAGTTCTCTGCACAAAGGCATGCTGGTACATTGGCTTTTACGCCTCTGGGTTTATATGAGATGAGTGAGGTGGGTTTCCATTGCCTTCCTCACATGAGCTTACAATAATTATGGGTGAGCAACTTGTCCAAAGTTGCTATAGGGCCTACGCAGTGGCTTGAGGTAGATTCGAACCTGCGAACCTTCGATCACAAGGCGCCGAACTTAACCACCGCACCACCGCATGCATCAATTAGCCTACTATTAAGATTGCCATGAATCCGCGGCCATACAACCCAAGTCCCTCTAGTCCCTGCCATTGCAGGATGAGGAAGGGGGCATACAACTAGGCTAACTAGCCCCATGTAGGGTTTCTCCAGTGCACAAGGCCAAGAAAAACACCAACTATTTTTATCGCTACCAATGTTGTCACAGACCTTTAAATGTCTCTGCCTCCTCCTCCTCCTCCGCTCCCTTCCACAGTAACCCGTGACGTAGCAAGAACGTGCGTTACACTTAGCTCCTCCCCCATCATACGCCCGAACCGCTTGATTGGCATGCCGGTCGGAAGCAGCGCAGCCCAGGCGGTCGTCAGACCCATTGGTCGGCGCGTGATTAATGCAGGCAGCTGGCACGCCATTCAGGCGCTGACCGCGCCGACATAATAGGCGGTGGCGGGCGACAAAGCGTGCGCCTATTCTGCGGCCTTAATAAAGCAGAAAGGCGCCACACAGCGACGGATAAATAGCGTTTACAATCTGTAAGGCATTGACTATTATGAGTGAATGAGAGAGAGAAGCAGGCAGGCAGGCGGCGACGACAGAGGTCTATTGAATTAGAGGATTCGCGAACAACGGTTGAAAAGGACTTTGGATGAATACGATTCGAGGACGCGGGAGACGACAGCAACTACATTCTCCGCAGCAGCTAAGCATCATCAGCGACAGCATCAACTTCAGCTTCAGCAGCAGCAGCAGCAGCGTTGTACATGCTGAGGAAGACTCTGACTATTGTCATTGATTGAGAGGCTCGGTGTTCATTGTAGTCGTCGAACGGTGTGCGGTCTATTATTATAATTCTCGATTGTTGTCGGATGATTATTATCGACCACTGCGAGTAAGAAAGACAAGGTATACATAGAGCGAGAAGAGTCGATTAATTGACCCCCCTGAGCTGTGAACCGTGTCATAATGTGGCGCCCACAGTTCCAGAGCGAGGCCCGGTTGGGGGTGG
>CAMAOG010000067.1:0-46919 GCA_945859605.1 Lumbricus rubellus | reverse complement strand
GTGGCCGGCCAGTGAGTGACTCTCGAGCACGGTCCATCATTGAGTTGTTGCCACTCCTTGAAACTAATTTAGAGAGTTTTATTATCGTTGCCGGGAGTGCCAGCTCTCATGATGGACCCACGATGTCCGACCGACTCTCTGCAGTGTCCGTCCATCAGTCCATCGTCATCATCGTTTGTGGTCAGCTGCTGCCGTCCAGGCCATCCGTATTTGCATTCGTAATTCAGTACAATGGTCCCTTCCTATGTCCGTCTGTCTGTCTCTGTATGTTTGTCTGTCTGTCTGTATGTCTGTCTGTCTCTCGCTCGCTCGATCTCTCTCTATCGCCAATCTCTCTAGTATATGGGAATGTCCTTCACTGTGCTACTCTTTGCTCCAATTGTCTCTGTCTGCCTCACTGTATGTCTGTCTCTCTGTTTGTCTGTCTGTCTGTTTGTACATGTATGTATGTCTGTCTGTCTGTCTCTCGCTCGCTCGATCTCTCTCTATCGCCAATCTCTCTATGATATGGGAATGTCCTTCACTGTGCTACTCTTTGCTCCAATTGTCCCTGTCTGTCTCTCTGTATCTCTGACATTCTCTGTCTGTCTGCCCCTCTGTCTGTCTGTCTCTATGATTATCTCTCTCTTTCTGTCTCTATGTCTATTTCCTTGCCTCCCTATCTGTCTGTCTGTTTCTGTCTGTTGTGTCTGTCTGTCTTTTTCCCTCTGTTTCTCTGTTTCACCCCTTTCCATCTTTTCTCCTTTTCTCGCCCTCTCTCTCTCTCCTTCCTTCGGCGCCACTCGTTCGTTCCCTTCCCCAAGTCTCCGCCCAAGTCTCCGCCCATGATTGTGCTACAGCAAATGCATTCTTTCGTTTTCACATAATTTTTCGGATGGTGTTCAAACACCCAAAACATTCCCAGCTACGTTTTTTTACATGTTTATTTGAATGCATAATAATGTATGAACTTGAAGGTCAAGAGCACACATCTGACCAACGCCGAGTCAAACGAAGCCAAGAACGGAGCTGATGAAGGCCGGGACGACAAGGGTAAGACTGGAGAGATGGAGGACAAAGCAGTCTGGTCTACCGTTGAGTCATCGGTTGTCACGTCAAAGCCTTTGACAAACACCGTCAACGAATGTAAGTTGCGACCTTGAGTTCATAACTTCCTCTATGTCTGTGTCTCTGTCTGTCTGTCTGTCTGTCTGTTTGCCTGTCTCTTTCTCGCTCTCTGTCCCTCTCTCTCTCTCTTTCTCTCAGTCTATACTTCTGTCTTACTCTCTCTCGGCTTGTGTCTCTCTTGCGCTCTTCCTGTTTCTCGTTGTATCACTCACGCACTCACTCACTCACTCACTCACTCACTCACTCACTCACTCACTCACTCACTCACTCACTCACTCACTCACTCACTCACTCACTCACTCACTCACTCACTCACTCACTCACTCACTCACTCATCCACCCACTCAATCTCATTCATTCATTCCCTGTCCATCAACCCACCAACCAATCAACCATTCCGAACCCACCCACCCAAGTATCCATCCATCCCTCTGTCCTGTCATAATAATTATCCGTACATCCATTAATTCATCCATCCACCAATCAATCCATCCGTCCATCCATCCACGCATCCATTCACCATCTATTAAAAAGGGAACAGTATTGTTATTTATAGGGTATCAATTGATTTCGTAATTTTCTAAATGAACTACAACCTCCGTGAATAAGTCCACAAGCAGCCTTACCTAAAATGACCGCATCATCATGAAGAGTTTACATGTATGTTACGCTCTTGGCCTGCCTTTATGACCTGCCAATAACGCTTTGTAAGTTTAAAAAATCTTCTTCACATTTAACTTCTTCGACTAGCTGAATAACTTCCATGACCCTGACGCGACCCTCTGAAACTGTATTGCTGACGTTTTCACTGCTTACCCAAAAAGACTTGTGTAATTTTCATTTAATTAGTTCTTGATTTCCTTTGTTGATCCAGCCACAGGTGATTCCCCGTTCTGTGTTTTAGCTTCGACGGATGCTCAACCGTCAGATGGCCAGATCGAACCACCTGTTCGGAATGACGCTGGGAAAGACCCTGCACGACTAATCGAACCTTGCGCCAAACAAGAGTCGTCGTCCTATGAACAAATCGGATGAACGAAAGTCGTTAGGTTGCATATAGAACAACGAAATGGATCGTATTGACTGAACGCATGGATGTTACATGACTGTATCCGTGTTGGTTCCATCCGTTTTGATTTGGAACATTCCGAACATTCTTTATTCTCTGCAGTTGGTTTTCTTCCTCAATCCGTATCTCTGCCCCTCTGCCTCTGTCTCCGTCTCTGCCTCTATCTATCTGTCTGTGTCTCTCTCTCTGTCTCTGTCTATGTCCCTTCCTCAATCCGTATCTCTGTCCTTCTGCCTCTACCTCTGTCTCCGTCTCTGCCTCCATCTATCTGTAGGCCTATGTCTCTCTCTCTGTCTATGTCTGTAGATGTCTCTGCCTCTAACTCTGTTTGTCTGTCTGTCTGTCTGTCTGTCTGTCTGTCTGTCTGTCTGTCTATTTGCATGTCTCTATCCGTCAATAACTCTGCCTATATATATATATGTTTCGGTGTGTCTTTCTGCGTCTGGCTCCTTCTGTATTTCTCTCTGAACATCCGTCATTTCTCTGTCTCACATCATTTATCGACCACGTGATAAGCTGATCTTAATAACTGGCAACGCAATAAAGAAAATCAGCCAATAAAGATTTAATTGAATGAATAAAAATTGTAACGAATGCCATCAATTTTTTTACGTCATTTTACATGTAAACAGAATTTTCAGTGTATTTTTTTATATATACATGTATTACAGTGCGTGTAGGCTATCCGAAACTTACTGGTCTAGTACCTTGCTCATAAGTGCTGTAATACGCCGAGCAAATTTCTGTCCAGGGTAACGGCCTCTGTTGTCATAGAGACCCTGGTCAAATTGGAATCCTCCTCCTCCGCTATCCGAAAACTCGTGAGTGACGTTGAGGGATATAGTGTGATTCGGGTGAGATTGCGCGATTGGTGGATTGAAACTCAGACGCACAGGTAGGCCTACTGAGATTATAAAGACGCTTGAGTAAATTATGGTGTGCATAAAATGAAAATCCGTTGTGGGTGATATAATTAACGGATGCCATTAAATGTTAGGCCTACCGTAACCCGTTTCGACTTATCAGAGTAAGGGGAATTGCAGTAGTATAGTAGTAGTAACAGTAGTAATAGTAGTGGCAGCAGCTGTATCAGCAGCAACGGCAGTAGTGGTAGAATAGTAGTATAGTAGCAGGAGCAGTAGAAGTGGTGGTGGTGGCGGCGGCGGCGGCGGTAGTTGTAGTAGTAATTGTAGTAGTGGTAGTAGCAGCAGTAGCAGTAGTAGTAGTAGTAGAAGCAGCATCACTATAAGTATTTCTATCGAGTCCCTTGTTAAAAATGTCCTTTCTAAACCTAACTTTACAGCCTCCCATCTCCTTGATTGCCTCTGTCTCTGCTTTCGCTACTTGGCGGCGCCACCATAGGTCGCAGTACCTACCTACTCTTGTGGGGCGCGGTGGTGTAGTGGTGGCGTCGTTGCCATGGAGCCGGAAGGTTCGAGGTTCGCGTAAAGACCTTGGGCAAGTCCTTCACTCACAAAAATTTGCTCAGCGCTTCGGCGTGAAACTCCGATGCAGTGTCCGCTCTGCATTCTGGAGCGCCTCTGAGTAGAGAGAACTGGAAGGGGCGCTAAAGCAAGTCCACATACAAACAATGTATTTTACTCTTGACCTGCTCAATGGCCTGCTAAAAATTCTTTGTAATTTTAAATCCTTCTTACATTCAATTTTTGAAGCCTGCTCAATAAATCCAATAACACTGATGCAACCTGCTAAGATTGCATATAGCCGCCACTGCTCATACTCTTTCTTTGTCGTCGTAATGATGAGGCAACAGTACTGGCAGCTACTGGCTATTATATGCAATAAGACTTACTCGCAAGTCGCAACCGGTTGCGTTTTTTTTCAATTGCTACTCTGGCGGAATTAATTGTGATCAATCATTTTTGACGGCATTCTAGTGAATAAAAGGGTACGAAGTTTTAAATATATAGTGTAAAGTGAAAGTGTTTTAAGGGTGTCCAAAATTAATTCATTTCGTTGCAAAATCTGATTGTTATATTGCAAATTATAACGATTTAACGGTATTTAATATCGATGCTTGCAATCGTCGCTACAGTGGAAGAAAAATATAGACGTGAGTTAGTTCAATTTAACTGCACTGTGTGATAACAAAGATCATTACCGTCGCCCTATACTGCTTCATTCAGGCTTGATACTGGCACTTTGACGGAGTCAACGTAATGGTTGTAATTCCAGTTTGACAGCACTGTGGGATAACAAGGATCATAATTATTATGGTCGCCCTCCTCCTCTATCTGGGTTTGGGACTGACACTAAGTTACCACAGAACGAGCAATAACGGAATTGTTTAAGAGTTACACTGCTTTTGAACAGAATATTATTGTTGACTTGAAAAGTTATGAATATGTGGAAACAACGTGGATTGGATTTTAGCGAAAGAATACGAATTGCGACGCGGTTTTCATTAGTATTATATTGCGTAATTAATTTGGTTTGAAGGTGTCTAAAATAGTACACGGTGCAATAGGCCCTCTATGTTTTCAGCAGGAGTATAAATCGCACTGGGTGCAGTCATAGATCTCACACTCAAAGCACAAAACGCAATTTGCGCTTAAGAAGTAAATACTAACCGCACAAGATTATCATTCAAACGGGCAGAGGTGGTGGTCATGGATCTGTCAGTCGATTCATGAAAAATGAGAAGGGTCAATGCCATGGTTACGGTTGCTATAGAAATACAGCTACATTTGCATTTTATCCCTCCATCTAATTTATTTCGAACCGTTAGTTCTTGAATATATTAAGCTGAAAATGATGTATTCGTTGCAGTATGAGAATTGTAAAAATTACTGGGAGGAGGGGTTGGTGATACCTCGATTTATGTGGAGTTGTAGTGTACGTTCAATGAAGACTTTACTATGGGGTCCTAAGAAAGATAATGGGTTGAGCCCTTCAACCCCTCCCCCACCCCACGGCAATTATCACCCTTTCCCAACCTGAGCGTCCGTACTCCACAGTACAGTGAAAAGTTACATATGTGGTCCATCACACTTTTTGGAAACAGTTACCTAGAATCTCTAGACACGGACAACCTTTTGATTCAACGGAGCACTCGTAAATAAGCTGGTGCCCCACGCTTGGCTTTCGAGTAGCGCTTTATAAATTCGAAGATTACGATTACGATTACGATGGCAGGTAGTCTTTCTTTACATCAATAATTCCGCAAGCGCGAAAAGGATTCACAATTATAAATCAACATAATAATTATCTGTCCAGAAAAAACACGTAGGAATTTCCAGTGCCCGCCTGACGTCCTTGAGAATGACCCTGACAACTGCAGAGGTCAAAAGGACGTCGTCGTCGTCGTCGTTGTGGGCGGTCCGTTGAGAATGACCTTGAGGTCAACCGTGCGCTGCTTGCTGCTGTGGTCAGTCGTTGCTATGACGACCAGCTGTCTCTTACCATCATCGGAGGTGCTGCGCCTGGCTGCCGTGCAAAGCTCGACGTCTGCCGTACGCATCGTGGACGATCCTGAAAGAGGTATGTGGTGAGGTAACAAAAGAGAAAAAGAAGATAAATCAGGATTCATAATAATAATGATATTATTAGGTAAGGAGAGAACAAGTCATAGGCCTACGTCTATTCAGAATGACAAGGATGTATCGTATATTTATTTAGTGTTTTGAAACGTCCTTGTCATTCTGAATTACAGACTTAGAGCATATATTATAGGTAACCCATGAAATGGTGGGGAGAGACAAGAATAGGGCTGGGAGAAGTGAATAAAATAGAAAGAGGATCGGTAATAACTGCAGGATACGGAAAATTAGGTTGGATAATATATAATACTAGCAGTACCCGGCCACGCGTTGCTGTGGCTGAAAAGACCGTCCTCTGTCCCCCATTCGCCCTTTCTCTGTCCCTCCCTACCTCCATTCCTCTGCCTCCCTCCCCTCGCTTATAAATATACTGAGATATAAATATACTGAGAATTAAAATGTATTAGAATTTAGAATATAAAATAATGAATAGTCTAGAATAGATCACAATAGATTAGATCTATATTTGAATAGAATAGATTAGGCCTAGATCAGAATGAATTGGAGTGGAGTGCATTGGAAATTATAAAATAGATTATAATCATAATTATGAGAGTAGATGATTAGATTAGGAAGCCTGATCGAAGTGTTGATTAAACGAAAATTGATTGATTGATTGATTGATTACCAGAGCAGCTGAGCAGACGTCGGAATGCTAGTCTGAACTTGGCAGACATGGCATTGTACAGAATTGGATTGACTGCGCTGTTCATGTAGACAGCCAATCGACAGAACAAAAGAAACCACCGATCCTCAAAGCGCTCTCTAGCGAATGAATTGTAAACGACGTAGACTCGATATGGTAGCCAGAGACTCGCAAACATCGCCACAACGACGGCCAACATCTTTACCACCTGAATGTAACGATGTAATAATAATTATTAGGCCTAATAGTAAATATAACATAATTTATTGTACCTGCATCTTTATATGAAGTTATGAACCAAGGCTACCAAGATGAATCACAACGTTCAATAAAGCAAGCATTTATTGCAATGCTTTTTCAATGCATTCCTACGATGACTTAGGCCTACGTGGCAGCATTATAGACCACGCCGTGTCCGAATAATTCATAAACTGCTGGTGTAGTTGTCCTTGTTGTTTTGCTGAAATAATAATACAGTAATATTTCGAATGCGAAGTTTATGCCCTATTTTGAGACACCTTCAAAACGTGATTTTCTTGCACTATGTATATTTATTTTAAATTAAACTGTGTGTTTCGAAATGGTTGCAGTTCGCCAGTTGCATTCCCATGCATAGGAAAGCCACAATAATCATCTTTGATGATTATTATGGCAGTGTCGTTAAACAGATAAACAAGCTTGTTGTTGAATATTATTGCGCTAACGCTTCAAGTACCCGCAAGATGTCGCTACGCGATAGAACTAAAAATTAAATGTAGGCATAGGCAACTCATTTCGACACCGTTAAAACGCTCTCAAGAGAAACTATAATCATGATTCACTGCTTTCTGAACAGATTGTGTTCTGGCTGTAAACCTGTAGAAATAGGCCTACCAAGAAATCCCCAAAGGCTCAAAAGGTCAACAAAAGCAATAACTACAGTAGGTCTATATAATATGGGTTAAATACCGTTAAAAAACCTAAAATTCCAGTTAAGAAAAGGGAGTTAGAGAATCAAAAGCCTCACAAACTTAAATGGCTCTACCACTAATGGCCTTCAAAGCAAAAACTGCAATGGAAACTTTAGAAGTCTTTAAATTTAAAAACCAAGACAAATTTTGAAGCGAAAGTGGCTTCAAAAACCAAAGAGACTTAAATTTAAAGGCTAAAAAATTAATAAGCCTTTTATAACTGCAAGAACTTAAAAGAAACTAAAAAGGCATTTTAAAAGCTAAAAGCAGCTGTAATTAAAAACGAAAACGTTGGAATGGGGTTAATGTCTTCCAACGAATCATCGCCTTTTGATGACATTTATAAGCTGTCGCTAAACTCTGGATCCATCCATCAATTATCACCTGACAGTATACCTCCCAAGTTTTGCAAGCCTTCTAATTCTAGCAGAACGAGCAATAATGCCACTCAACGATTTTTCAGTCGTCCTTTCCCTGCCAATGCCCCTGTAGCGTTACCCAACGGATATGTGACAGAATAAAACTTCTTTAGGTCTAATAATTATTGAGGATTGATATGACCTTAAACCAAATATTTTGCTGCAAACATCATTATAGTGTAGGCATTTTGTAGAGTTTTGGAATAATTATTATATCAAGGGTAGAGTCATCGATCAATTACATACAATTTCAAAAGCTTAATCTACCTATGGGACTGACAGGGTGAGAATTGCCGGGGGGGTTGGGGGGGTTCAACCCCCCAGTCATTTTTAGAGCCCCATGTTAAAGTATGTTTTTCATACCCCAATTTCAAGTTTATCATAGGCCAACCCCCCCCCCCCAGTTATTTTTCCACAATTCTCATACTGGGGACTGATCGGCAAGTTGATAAGCCTTGGCTTTCAACCTATAATTTTTCCTCACATTTAAGGAACCTTAAGAGAACATAGCTGACCAAGACATCTTAGAAACTTCTTTAAAATCCTGGCCACAACCTTCAGCGACCCTGTCCACTGGGTTGGTCATGACCTGTGTTACAAGTCCATTCTCCATAGATTTGATCCCTTTTACCAGGTGAGATTTCTTGGCTAGTATACCACGAAGGGTAGGCCTACAGTTGGGCTTCTGCTTCCTGCTTGGTTTATTTTTCTCTAATCACGTTTTTTGACGGAGATTACCATTGCGACTACGATTAAGAACCATGGTTAATGGTTATATCATGGCGACCATCAAAGCAGCAACCATTGACCCTGTATAAGCCTAAAGACATAATAATTATAGGCTTATTGATCCCCAGACTTGCACCGATTAACTCGCAGTCTAATAAGCAAATGCCGACGGGCAATAATCGGGTGTTTATGTGCGTGCTTGTCAATATGTGCTCTTTTATTTAAAACCGGTTTCAGCTGCGCCGTCAGATTGCACCAGCGCACTTGTCTCCGGTGGTCATGACTTGTATCAATAAAATACCGCTCTATATTATACACATTCACGAACATGTACGTCTCAGCATGAACGTGAAGGCCTAGTGTATATTATATAATGTAGATATATACATAAATTATATATATATATATATATATAAATTACAGAGAAACTATACGTAACTCATTCATAAACACACATAGCCTATAATTATACTATAGTATTATGCATGATTGTGTACCGTGTGCTACATAGAAGATGGTAGAACCTATACAAATGCATATAAATGCGTGTGTGTGTGTCTGTGTGTGAGTGTGTGTGTGTCTGTGTGTGAGTGTGTGTGTGTGTGTATGTATGTGTGAGTGTGTGTGTGTGTGTGTGTGTGTGTGTGTGTGTGTGTGTGTGTGTGTGTGTGTGTGTGTGTGTGTGTGTGTGTGTGTGTGTGTGTGTGTGTGAGAGCGTGTTTCTATGTGTGGATGCACGGATGTATGTTACTACATCTTAAAACGAGGTCCAATGCGTAGTCACAAACAACTGCTTTTCAAGTCGGACTCGGTATGCAATTATGGAAAGCATTTACATATATAATATATATATATACTTACATTAATAGATATATATATATATATATATATATATATATATATATGTACACGTAGGTTATTTAAGAAAAATACAGAGATAACCTACCTTAAACAGTGAACATGCAAGCTGTAGGTTTACGTGTGCTTAATTATATATAATTATATATTATGTTTCATTCATTCATTCAGTTCGAGAGTTTATATAGCACCTCTTTCACGAGACATACTGTCCAGAACTCACTTGTACTCAGAGACTGATTTTGACTTAGATCTTCGAGTGCACTTAGATATTGTTTCATATATACACCGTGAGACAAAAAAAGTAAGCCAAATTGTTTTTCATATATCTCTAATGCCTGATAACATATCACGCTAAAAGTTTCCAAATATTTAGAGAATTGGACCAAGAATATGATTCCAAAATTTCATGAGATAAAGTTGAACGGATAAAAAGATATGAATCTTTAAACATCATATGCCGAAATTGCCGTTTACAAGCAATTTTTTGTCAGATTCAGTAAAATGTAAGTCAAACTTTTTCTCATATCTCTAATGCCTGATGATCAATCATTCTAAAATTTTCCAGATATGTAGATAATTGAACTAGCAATAGGACCCCAACAGTATGATTTGATTATTTAATTAAATAAGATGCTCAAAATGTCATCCTTCAGCTTGCACGCAAGCCTTGAGGCGCAGGCGCCATTAGGCAACAGCATCGTCGATTATCCTCTGGTCCAGGCCATCCCACACTTTGCTTCAGATCGTTTATATCATGGATTGTTGTCTGGTAGACTCGGTCTTTCATTATGCACGCTCCACACTTTATATTCCGTAAAATTTTACTCCAGGATCACTGAAGACCAAAATTGGGAATTATCAGGCATCAAAACTGCAGCGAACACCGTAACAGATTTGCTGAAAACTGAAATTTCGGAGATGAAGTTCAAATATTCATATCTTTCTATCCGTTCAAATTTATTACATGATTTTTTGGAATCCTATTCTAGGTTCAATTATCTAAATATCTGGAAAGTTTTAGTATGATTAATTAGCTGGCATTGGAGATATAATAAAAACAGTTTAGCTTACATTTTATTGAATCTGACAAAAAAATTGCTTGTAAACGGCAATTTCGGTATATGAAGTTTAAATATTCATATCTTTTTATCCCTTCAACTTTATTTCATGAAATTTTGGAATCATATTCTTGGTCCAATTCTCTAAATATTTGGAAACTTTTAGCGTGATATGTTATCAGGCATTAGAGATATATGAAAAACAATTTGGCTTACTTTTTTTGACTCACGGTGTATATATATATATTATATATATATATATATATTCGTGTGCTTTATGTGAGCATATTATATTTTGGTATCAATAAAGCACATTATCTTGAGTAGATAATGAAATTTGTCGCATGTCAATACGTGTCACGAGAGAAGACGAAAATGTTTGACGAAGAGGAAAGAAACGTCGCTGCATTCTGTTGTTGGCAGAATGATGCCTACGGAGATGACCGGAATTTGCCGAACTCTATCGACGAGTATTGACGAGAATTCTTTGTATTGATCGGAAGGAATATTATGAAGAAAGGATCAGATAATTTAATATAGAGAATCGATGCAATGTTAGGTGAAGGGTGGCATGCCATTGAAACGAACCCACGGGCAGAGGGTGGAAGAAGGGGGGGAGAGAAGTGGAAGAGGAGGGCGTTTTGAGCTGCGGGCCTTATAACGATTTTGATGGATGCATGGATGGTTGGATTATTGGGTAGATTGATGGTTGAATGGTTGAATGGATTAAATTATGTATGTATGTATGTATGGATAGATTGATGGATGGATTGATGGGTAGATGGATGGTTGAATGGACTAAAGGATGCATGGATGTATGGATAGATTGATGGATGGATTGATGGGTAGATGGATGAATGAATGTATGGATTGACAGATGGACGGATGGATGGATTAATGGATGGGTGGATGCATGTATGGACGGATGGTTGGATGAATTAATGGATGGATTGGTGGGTGGATGTATGGTTGGATGGTTGGACGGATGCATTGGATGGATGGAATGAAGGATTGATTGGTGTATTGATGCATAGATAAATGGATGGATGGATTGATGGATTGATGGATAGATAGATGGATGAATGGATAGATGGATTAATGGATTGAAGTATGCATGGATGAGTATATGGATTGATCAATTGATGGATGGATGGATGGATGGATGGAAGCAAGGAAGTCAAAGAGAATGGACGTTGGACTGAATGATAGAACCAGGGCCGTATAGCAAGAACGAACGTGGCCCCCTCCGAGCATAATGTTCGAAATTTCTGACGACCTTTTTTTAGTCATCCGGCCAAAATGTCGGGAAAATTTCATCAACTCGCCGTCCACAAAATTTTATGACCTTTTTAAAATTTATTTTTAGTCATTTCATTCATTTTTTGGCACTTTTAGGGGCCCCTTCCTTGCCGGAGGCCCCCTTCGGTCGGAGGGTATGGAGGGCGGCGCTACGCCTGTGGATAGAACGACGAAAGAGGTTGGAATAAAAGCGAATCATTATTTTGTGAGCATGCATGACTGTTTGAATGACGACTGTCTTACTAGATTCTGACGCAATCTAAGAAAACTGTGACGTAACACAATGAACAGGATTATAATAAAAGGATTTGAAGCGAAAAATAAAAACATCCGTGACGTTATAATTATGACAATTATTACATAGATCTACTGCTCTGTCCTTTGTCCGTCCGTCTGCCTGTCTGTGTGTCTTTCTATGTGTCTGTCTGTCTGTCTGTCTGTCTGTCTGTCTGTCTGTCTGTCTAATTGTCATCATTAGATACTGTCCAGCGATGCTGTATATGCCTCGGTCCCCCCCCCCCCCCCCATACTATAGTTTTGCCGTTACCTGGACTCGTGACGTCGCAAGATTTCTCGTTGATGACGTCATCATCTTCTTCGTCTTCTTCACGGAATCCTTCTCATCGTGGGTCGAACTAAGTTCCATCGTCGTCTGTCGCAGTTTGCCTCTTTCCGCTTCTATAGCGCCCAGCGACGACGACAAGTTCCTTCCTACAAGAACCGTTCTCTCAGTTTGCCGCGTTCCTTTTCCCGCCAAAACCTCGGTATCCGCTCGCACTCCATTTCCGCCTCTACCGGATGTCACACCAGTCCCACCGGAAGTCACGTGCCTCAGGGTACTCGCGTACAGTGCCGCTCCAATGAGTCCATAAAGAACACAGGCGGTGAGTAGTGGAATAATGTAGAAGATAATGAGATCGGCCAGGTAGTAGACGAGATAATGGTTGCGCGGCAGTGTAAACGTGCACCGCTCTATCTTACTTCCGTCCGTCAAGTCCAGGGTCATGGTCGTGGCCAGACCGAGCCAGGGACCGCAGTAGGAGACCCCGAAGACCCAGAGAACGAGGATGATCTTCTTGGCACGTCCCACAGTGCAGATGGTGTGGGATCGGATGGGGTGACAGATGGCTATGTACCTCTCGACGGTGAAAGCCGTGATGGAGAGGGAGGATAGGTTGACGCCGAGGTACTGAGTGAAGACCATCACCGAACACCCAACGGATCCAAGGATGAACTGATCGACGATCAAGTGGTATTCGACGAGGGTTGGCAGAGCGGCTGAGACGAGAAGGAGGATGTCGGCCAGAGCCAGTGAGACAAGGTAGCAGTTCGTTGGAGTGTGCATGCTTGGTGTTCTCGACACAACGAGGACAACCAGTGTATTGCCGACGACACCTATGATTAGGATGACACCGATAAAAACGGAACCAAGAGTTCGGTATAGCATAGGATGGTACTCGGGTTCTACGAGATGGACCTTCGTGGAGTTAACTGTCTCTGCTTCTTGGTAGTAGGACGAGTTCATTGTGGTGGTGGGGGTGGTGGTCAGCTCGTGATAGTGGACATCGGAGCAGTTTTGACCGATCCAGTTGCGTCCGTCGGCGGACGAGATGGAACAGAGGAATGGACTTCCGGCAGACATCTTACTTCCGGTCTGAAAATAAGCATGGAAGTAGTGCATTGAAAATGTAATTTATTTATTTCTATTTGCTTGTTTATTTTTTTATTTCTCCGTAACAAATTGGGAATAAGATACATGTAGGCTACACCATAAAATCACAGTTTTCTGAATTGGTGAACACGAGGGGTTTTGCGAAAAATTATGATTGAAGGTTATTTCACTGAGAAAATTAAATGTATTTCTATATGCAATAGGGCCTAAGCTTATAATGTTTCAAAACGTTCTTTGAGAAAATACATTAGTTTATTAAATCTGCCGTCATTCGTCTAAACGTCTTCATTGGTTCTCCTCTCATACGAGCGATAATCCGAACTTTTAGAGCCCATTAGGCGTTAACAATCCAGTGCAGGCCCCAAAGCAAATCAAAGCTGTAGGCCCCTATTATAGTCTGGACCATAGATGTAAAAAACGATGAAAACGAAATAAAAAAACGGCAAAAAACGAAGTTTTTTTCAAAATAATAAAAAAAACACAAAAAACGATAAAAACCAAACCAAAAATAATTTGACTTTGCTACATCTAAAACCGCATTTTAACTGTGAAAATCTTGATTAGGAACCTACTACACGTAGGCTATTTCTTAAATGATGATGTTAAACGATGAAATAATGACTTTAGTTAGGTGGATCCTTGAGAGTTGGCGGAAAACATAAGAAATATCAGAAAAAATTAAAATTAAGGAAAATAATAATAGAAAGTAAATGTATAAATAAAGATAAAGAAAAAATAAAAAAGCGATTAAAAACGATGGGAAAAATAAAAAACGAAAAAACCACGTTTTTTGGGAGAGAATAAAAATCGGAAAAAAGTTTTTTACAACTATGGCCTGGACAGAGACATAAGCGATCTTTGATAATAAGCGTTAGCTCGACGAAACTAAAGCGATCACGGTTAAAAGCAAACGTAAAAGTAGCCTAGGCCTACCGATGAGTCAGATTATCGTTCACGGTACAGCAGTATCGGAATATCGGTAACTAATATTATTGTATTCTGCCTCTGCAAAACTTACAAAATTGAGTAGTTGTCACGTGAGATGGGCCTCTGCATGGGCCACTTATGCTGAAGCTGTAGGAGACCTAGGGTGGATTGTTTTCTAACCTGATGAGTGTTTGATTGAAATTTATTTTGTTGTCAATTATTCAATACTCACAACCTGGAAGCGAAGTTGGCTAAACACTTCCCTCTCAAAGTAGGCGACAGTCAGCTGCATAGCTTCTCAACTAAAGTCTACAAACCTCTTGTTGGCAAAACGCCAATGATGCAGAATTTCGATGAACTTTCAGAGGTCGCTTTCTCGAATGGACATAAGGCATAA
Source organism: Lumbricus rubellus (assembly GCA_945859605.1). NCBI lineage: Eukaryota > Metazoa > Annelida > Clitellata > Crassiclitellata > Lumbricidae > Lumbricus > Lumbricus rubellus. Next base: position 32,225 of record CAMAOG010000067.1, on the reverse strand, counting down.
TAGCACCCACTGGTGCGATTATGTGCTGTTAGCATGCTTCTGCAATTTGCTACGTAGGACTATAATAATTGTGCTAAATTATATTCTCACATTACACCGCAACAGAAGCAAAAAATATACAAATCAACTAAAATTTAATGGCAGCTGCATCCAGCTTTCTGGCATTTAGCCAAAAATAAGAAGTTCCACGAGCAGAAGCAGCTATGCTTACATATATATTATGCCTCTAACGTCTTATAACTTAGGCTTATAATAATAGTCGTATACTTCCATTATCGGGCTTCACGTAGTGGCTACACCGGTACACAAGCGATTCACTCTCAGCTGGTCTAGTCAGGATCATGAGAATTATTCAGCAGGTCGAAGAAATTAAATGTACAATAAAGAAGATAATAAAAATGCGAAAGAATTTTAAGCAGGTCATTAGGCTGTTCAAGCGTAAAGTAGGCAGGACAAAATATCCTGCCGCGACCTATGGTAGCGCAGTCACAGGTTTCACGAGTTGTCGTTTAAAAAAAACTGGCCTAGGCATTTAGGCCTACCTCAACTTTGTACATGTATAAGAAAGGATGCTTTAAATACTAAACTTGATAAAATATTGTGTACCTAGTTAGAGATAATTATTAATTATTGTTGGTGCTTTCCTCTGGCGTCACGTACATGCATGTGTGCCTCGAAATGCGTTTTGTTGAGAAAATAGCGCGATGCGATGAATCACTGACAAAAAATCAAGAGATTGTAGGAAATACAATAGCCGATGAATTGATTACAGACAATGAAATAAAATTCCAGTTGAGAGGATGTTAACGTAAAATTAAATATGTATCCATATTGTAATTCGTTAAAAAGGTGTCAAAGATGCACCTTTGATTTCATCTCGGTAATAGCAGTAATCGGTCATTTATCGAGATAATTATTAAAGCAACTAATACGTAGGTGACTGGAACACGAACTGCATAATAATTATGAACCGCATGTAGACTTCACGTTGAAGAATTTTTACTGACAATATTTTAAATTAAATTGTACAGTTAAGAATTTTAAGACGAAAGTTGAGATTAAGCCACGTGCAAGCAGCTTCATTATCTTAGCTAAGGCTAATAGGCCCAAATTGCACAAGACATCGAAATCCAAAAGTTAATTTAATTTAATATTTCATAGTGTGCATCAGTTTTGAAGGTGTCTAAATGACTGATCGGCATTCGACTGCTGCAGTATTCAGTTCTAACGACATCTCGTGGACCACTATAAATTATTAGATAATTAGAAGACCTAGTGTGGCTAAAAATGTTTTATTACACATCTATGGTTGTGTATAAATCCAAAAGATTTTCGAAAGCCGAGACCTAATACTTTTATATCGATCCATTACATGTGTATGTTCACAGCCGAAACTCGTCATTAGATATTTTCAGAAGTCGAGTCATAAAACACTTGATGCACATTGTTTTTGATCGTGGTATAAACGGAAGGGGATTGGCTCAGTATGTCTCCTCCATTAGCGTTTACGAAACGATACGAAGGAGCTATATAAACGCATTGTAGAATATTATTTTTCTGATACATAATTTATGTTTACCATTGACATAGTTACATTTTGTTTGTTTGTATGTGCACTTGTTATAGCGACTTTACAAGCTCCATACTCAGAGGCGATCCCGACTTCAGAGCGGACACTGCATCGGAGTTTCATGCCGAAGCGCTGAGCAATTGCGAGTGAAGGACTTGCCCAAGGTCTCTACGCGCAACTTGAGGTGGATTCGAACCCGCAACCATTCGGCTACAAGACACGAACATACCCACTACACCACCACGCTCCACAAAACAGTAGGCCTATAAAAACCATTACGATTCTATTATATATTGCACGACGATGGATTAATGTAGGATTGCGCTAGGTACAATTCTTTTAATAATAATTATTAATTTTCAGTTGCATTAAAGTAAATGTAAGCTTATAGGCTACGACGTGTATTCACCTAACAGTGACATGTAGGCCTACTCATGAAGCAAAGTTTGGTTAGTCAGACGTAAAAAGCGCAGCTTTGAAAGGAAATCATTCCATATCGACGACCCTATCGAGAAAGCCCGGCGTTGCTTGGCAGCAAATATAATGTAATGTAATGTAATTCAGACAATTTCTATAGCATCGTCTGTAGCAAGCCACTTCTAGGATGCTGAAATGAGATATCGTAGTAGGTTACTACGAGCTGCCCCTTCAGAGCAAAATACACTCGAATGATCTTTTTCGGTTGTAAAATGCAATCAACTTCATCTGAATGGCACGATGGCTTGTCCCACATTTCCGGTTTCTATTCTGGACTGTATAGTAAATTCATATACACAGTCTCGCTTAATCTCATCTGGACAGACTTATGAAGACCAGCTTCCTTTGGCCAGAGGATTCTCTTCCAAAGTTTTCCGTTATGGGATTACGCGTGACCGGCATGCATACTCTGGTTCTAAGACTTTCATCCCTTAAAAATACTGCATTGGCGTTATTTGTTTTACATCAAGCATCGGTAAGTCTACATTACGTTTTCAGCCGTATATGAATTTTCTGTTTATCTGCGGTGTTTAATTAGGAAGATGACTGACGACACCCGCCTCATATATCCAGGTTTTGGACTGGCGCTCTTTTAGAGTACTAATGATGGAGGACAAATGACCATTACTTTCCAGTTTTCGGTTACAAAGTCGTGAACGTTGCCCTCCGTTTGTACAGACTAAGGTCGGGCACTACCAGAATATCCCGAGGTCTAGTTGCGGTGGCCCTTGGAGGTAGGAGATTATTATTGCTGTGTTACAGTAGCCTATCCGTTAAAGTTCCCTTAACTATTTATTTAACCAAAGTTTAACGTCGTCGTATGGCATCTAAGGCCGTTGACGACAATTTACAGCTTATACAGGACAGTAATAGTGAATTTATGGCGTTCAAAATACACCATATAACGTTGTCATAACAATATCAATGTTCGTTGCCATAGCTATAACATAATATTAGTTTTCAATGTCATTAGTGTTCATTGCTTGAGAGCAAAATGGTTAACAGTTAATAACATCAATAATTCAAGTTATGTTAAAACCTTTGCTTAGGAAATTCATTTATATACTGCAGTAATTGTCACATGCTTACATGCAAGAAATGTCACATAATTTTCTTGATTACCATTCTTAATACGAATTTGATTCAAAACTTCTACATTTCATTGAAAGAAATTCTTAAACAGGTTACTATTAGATATAGTTTTGCTGTAACAAAAGCAATGACGACAAAATATATTCCCACACAATCATGTTACAATTGCATGACAATCAATAATAGCAAAACAACAACAGTACACACGCATGATCAGTTTTGAATACATTGTCACACAACTTAAATTTTTTATATCATATTTGTTATACTAAACAACTATGTTTCAAAACTGTTAATATGTTACTCAATGTCTTTATAAATCTGTAGATCAACCAACGTACGAATCTTGTTCTATTTCTTAATTTAGCTCACACAATTTACGAGAAACGAAGTCAATGGTTATTATAACTTTGCTATCAAACATTTTAAAGGTGTTTAAAAGAAATTCTTGTTATTGTTGGCTAAGCTAGGTCTCGCTTAAAAGAGATGTGAAACTGTTTAAAACAATTATTCTCAGTGTTCCTATGCTATAATAGAGCGATTCCGGAATATTCTGTGCATTGCATTATACTTGAATACTGCAAAACGTTGGTGTTTAGCTTCCGCAGTTTTATTACTATATATAGGCCTATGTTTTGTAGAGAACGAAAAATCCATTCAGAGATTATCGCGTCATTTCATCGCACAAATTCGCTTTTATGTTCACGATATTTTCGTTTTATTGCATTAGAAGTGGATCTTTATTGCGACATAACATCGTCGTAAAAGGAATTTATGCACACGTTCTAAGTGATCTGCCTGCCTGCCTGCCTGCCTGCCTGCCTGCCTGCCTGCCTGTGACAAACCTCCACATTTACGTGTGTGTAAATGAGTATACCCAAGGAAGATGTAAGGTTAATAGAGGTGTCTTGTCGTCATTCGCCTCGGTTAAATTACTAAATTAAATTATGCGCAATGCCTGAGCTGCGTGCAATAAACTGAATTCACGGCGAGCATTAAAATAAATTAATTGATGAATTCGTCAGATAGTCCGAATTAGAATCGCTTTGCACGGCTTCTGATCAGTTTCTAAAAAAGTCAATTAGGCAAAGGCACAAAGAGGCTAAGATCTTTTTGATGGACACTTCATTAGAGTCTGAAAGCTCCGCTACTGTCCGCTCGCTGGCAATGATGCTAGGTAGTGCCAGTCTAAATAGCTGAAAGAGGAGGAGGATGACGTCGACTACACATAAGATTAAAGCAGTTGGTTAAGCAAACGAAACTACTGCAGCAGGTCTCATGCTCTGCGTATAGACACCATTAAAACGTTTCTTTATGGTATATTTTAATGACGAACAGAAGGCATGTTCAAATTGAGAAATTGATCTAGTACCTTGCTCATGATGCTGGCATGCGGTCAGGGAAGGAGAAAACAAGGGCGACCAAGGAAAAGGTGGTTGGACGATGTTCAAGAAACAACAGGAATGAATCTGGAACAACTAAGAGAAGCGACATCAGAAAGAAAGCAATGGAGAAGGCTGGCCTTGTCGATCGCTAGAGTTCAACGAACTGACAGCACAAGGTGAGGTGACCTTGCTCATAACTGCTGTAATGTGCCGAGCAAATTTCTGTCCAGGGTAACGGCCTCTGTTGTCATAGACCCTGGTCAAATCGGATCCATCCATCCAGTCGTTCAAATGCTCCATTATGGGAAGAAAATTATTTTTTTCTCTTAGGGTTGCGGCCTCTGTTGTCATAAGCCCTCCTCAAATCTGGATCCATCCATCCATCAGTAGGTCCGTTCAAATTAACCAAAAAATCGACATTAATTATGATATAGAAGACGGTTAGTGTTTAATCAAGGACTCCTATGTTCAATTATTTATCCAGACCTCCTTGATTTAATCCAGTCCATTCCTCGGAGGCGGGGGAGGGGAGATAAAAGATCATCCAGCGGACGATGGACGACGCGCTTGGAGCCGAGAGGAAGGGAGATGGAGATCTCCCCCCAAAGACGTCTAGGTTAAACACTGATTAAGAAATTCGTCCTATGAGTAAGTAACACTAGATCGGTCATACAACTTGTTCTCTGGCAGTGTCACTCTCAAGCGTCTACAAGGAGGAGGGTGCCGCTAATGATCCTTGTTCCCACACGGTGTCGTTAAATTGAAATCAACGTCACTGCAGACCAATTAAAATATTGACGAACAGCGCCGCTATGCGACCAATATAATTTTCTTCACACGCAAAAAGTTCTTGCATGCAGGACGTCGTTAGACACAGAATAAAAATCGCCAAAGTATTCTATGACCTCCAGCAGAATATTGGCAATAGTGCCAGCCCAAAGCACGTAAAACCAAGAGGGCAACTCAAATTCTCGGCTCTGAATGTCACAAGATGTCTTTAAATACTGGATCTACTCGATAGATGAACGTCCTCAAGCTTAAAATTTAATGTCAAATGCAAGTGTAAACACGAGAAAACACCACGCCCTGGAAAACAGCAGAGCAATAAGACACCGTCAAAATTAATAGGCTAGCAATTAAATCAGGAATGCAGTCTACAGTAGACTTGCGATTCATGCCTAAAGAGCAAAGTTACAAATAAATTAAATCTCTAAACTTCTAAAGTCATTGCTGTTAAGCAGAGAATTTACGTCAAACACCAATTTACTTTGTATTTAGAACTCGGCATGGCTCTCAACATTTTTTATAGATAACAAATTTACAATAAAAAAGGTATCTAAATACACAGGCCTACAGGAAAACACGCAACATATTTCGTGTAACATAGTTTTTAAATACCGATGCATTAAATATTACTTGTATTTCATAAATGCATTTATAGGAGATCGGTGATGCATTTGACTGATTTTGCACGTCAATTTACATTTTAGACAAATAATATCTCACTTTCTCATAAGTGCTGCGTATACTATTAGCGTATGTTATAAATCTGCCGACTAACGCGACACCTAGCGGCTTAAAGGCGTCCGCTCGGCGGCGCATAACCGCAAATCTTGTGTGCAAGACTTGCTTCACTAAATCGTCGTTAGGATGTGCAGAACGCAGCTAAATGTTGTTTATTAGGGCGAAACTGCATTATGTGATAGCGCTAGATGAATGCGCTTTACACACGATTACTAGACGGTTGCGATTTGCTAGTCCATAGACTTTGATGCATTTAATTGAATAATTTATCGTGCGGAATTCGACTACTAGGCCTACTATAGTTTGTTGTTATTATACTCATAAGGCTAACGACATCTTATAGTTGAAAAGGATGTTGACGTCTTTAAAATTTTAATGTATTTCAATTCATATTCCTTCAAATTTAATCAGCTTTGTTTGAGTTCAACGTTTCTCTTAACTTCCATCGTTTCATTTCATGTTTTCCGTTTCTGTTGGAGGAGGGGGTGCGTAGCTCAGATGAAATAAGATAGCCCTTCCCACTTCTGGCTTGGCCGAACCAGGAGTGATCCAGCACTTAGGCCATAGTGTTAAGCTACCGAACCCACTGCTGAAGCCGACCTGCGTGTCGTGCTATAGTGGGCCGTATTTCGTATAACCTGTACAGTGTACCTGTAATCATTCTTAATTTAACTCATTCATTCATTTAAGTGCATTATAAAATAATAGCGACTCTTCAAGAGTAACTAATCAGAAGCGCTCTCGACCTAACCCCCGGATAAAGAGAGCAATCTCGATGGTAGAATTGAACGTGGTCTCAAGGGCTCAAGGCATTAAGCGTAGTTCTACAGTGAGACCATTCCAGATCTTGGGACCAGAAACAGAAAAGTCGCCGCGCTGCTTAATAGAAGTCACTGAGCGACAAGAAGCTCAGCCTGATTAGAAGCCAAAGAGAGCCACCGTGTTGGACGCCTTGGTTTGACTGTCTTTTGATATGTATGTCTGTCTGTCTGTCCACCTGTCTGTGCATCTGTCTGCCTGCTTGTGTGTTAGTCTGTCTGTCTGTCTGTCTGTCTGTCTGTCTGTCTGTCTGTCTGTCTGTCTGTCTGTCTGAACCTGCTGTCTGTCTACAACAATCCTCGTCTTCAGAATGCCTGAGAAAAGACGATGCTATTGTACAGAATGATGCTCTGGCTTTCAACCTTCTACCGATCACCGGTCTCTCACTGAAGCACATTTTGTCACGACATTTCGCCTTAATTTCATGTGTTTTTCTTTGCGCATTGCCTTCATTTTAGAAAAAATAATAATGACTCGGACAAGTGTATTAGTAATGATCAGACGTGTTTCTTCACTGCACAAAATAATGTCGCCCAGTCGTGGCACCTCTGACGTAAAGCATGCAGGGTAACATGGCACATTTTATTTTATTATTATTTAATTGGGTCGCGAGGTCGGGGAGTGTCGAACTTGCGATATAGTTCCATCTCCGATTAAATTATAATAATAATATTATTATTATAATTATATTGAATTCGATTGAATAGTAACAGATTATATTGGTGTAGAGTTAGATTAGAATAGACTACTTTGGATAGATCAGAAATGGAATTAGATCAGATAAAATACGATTACATTATATTAGAATAGTTTAGATTATAGGCATAGGGCCTAATAGAATTATATTTGATAAGATTAGAATTGGACTATATTTGATTAGATTAGAATAGCCTAGTTTATATTAGAATTATGTTAAATCAAATTGGATTGATTTATATCAAATTAGATTAGATTAGATATCAATTAGATCACATAACATTTAGATAGGATTAGGTGAAAATTGGAATAAGAATAAGATTAGAATAAATCAGATTACAAGGTCAGCTCTGACAGCACTGGATTATATTCGATTTTACAGAATTGACTTAGCTTGGATTATAGCCTAATACATTGGATTGAATTAGTAGGTCATATTAGAACATGATTATTCAGTCATATTTATTATGTCATGCTATATATATAGGCCTACTTGTGAAAATTCGTTTTAAAAACTTTGAGTTGGTAATTTTTTGGCTTTACGATGAAACTCAATTCCAACTCAGTTTTCTGCTTCTATGCATGCACAAAAGAGTTCGTAAATTGTTCACCGACACCGCGAAGATTTCTTTCTATGTCTCCAGAAAACTTCTCCAATCTGTCATCTTTCGCACGCGACTTCCATGAACAAAATTCCCATTCTTAGCACATAACCACAAAAATAGGATCGAAGGGAGGCAGAAACGAAGACTTCGAATTGAAATTTAGACGTTAAACTTAGCTAACAGGGGCCAGCCTAAATTTGGCGTCCTTTTTAAATTTAAGTGATAAAATCACTAATTCAAAATCGAATTCAAGATCGCCATTGATTTGAATATAAGTCTCAATGTCAAATTTGAAATTAAAATTGAAATTTGATGTCTAGTTTGTCTTGACATAGAATTTGAATAAAAGTTAATAAGCTTATTATTTTGACATAATCTATTCCATTCAATATCTTAACGCTGAATTTAAATTTAGATTTCGTGTCTAATAATTATTATTAACCCCTTAGAATTACATGTACATCACATCATCGGATAGAACTTGAAGTCAATCATTGCGTACTTGACAAACCTTTGACGTCGAACTTCAAAGCTTCTGATGTCATATGACTCAAGTCATGACGCCTACCGACCGATGACGCTTGAAACCGACGAAAGATGTCGTTACTGCGCTCGAATTGACGACGAGTACCCGTATGTAGCCATCTAGCGGCCAGCGAAAGACGTCTATGCTGTCTAATACAGACTGTGGATAAGCATGGTGCATGCAGAATGAGGTTGCCAGCTGCTCAAGTTAGTTGCGTACAAACAACACTCGTGTGTTTGTGCAACTGTAGCTTATGCGTATGCATGCATTTCAGTGTGCGTGCGTGTAAGTATGCAACTATGCATGCGTATATGTGTATGTCAGTATGCGTGTACGTTTGTGTGGGTATCTGTGTGTATATTATACTTATGCACGTAAGTATATTATGTGCGTGTTGGCCAATGTCTTAGTGGAAGCACTTGTCTGAGAGTTACATTGTTTGTAGGTGCACTTGTTACAGCGCCCCTTCAAACTCTCTACTCAGAGGCGCTCCCGACTGCAGATCGGACACTGAATCGGAATTTCACGCCGAAGCGCTTATCAATTATTGCCTGTGAAGGACTTCCCGAGGTCCTTACGCGGCGCCCTGAGGTGGATTCGAACCTGCAACCCTTCGGCTGCCAGGCGAAGAACATACCCACTACCCCACCGCGCCCCACATACATGTATTGCGTGTAAGCATGGGCGGAGTTTGGTTTCCGTTCTTGGAGGGGCTAATGCCTTCTTAGGGGGGCTAAGCCCGGAAAAAGATATAATTTTTATGGTAAAAAAGCTAAATCTGGGCCTTCTTGGGGGAGGCTTAGCTCCCCCTAGCCCCTGATAAACTCCGCCCATGCGTGTAAGTGTAGCGTATACGTTCTCTAGCTTGTAAGCTTATGTTTCTGGGTCGGTGTGAATGTCGATGAGTGTGGGCGTGTGTTTGTTTGTTTGTGTGTGTTTGTGTGTGTTTGTTTGTTTGTTTGTGTGGGTGTGTGTGTGTCTGTGTGTGCGTTTGATTGACGTATCGAAACTCCGGCGTGATTTTGTTGGAGGTTTATGTAAATCGCCCGATAGTGTGGTCCATGCATGAGATCCTAGCTGCACGGCTGGACGTCCATTGACGATGAGTGGAGACGGTGTCAAAGCCTGTCTTACGATTGTATCGTTGAAAAATGAGCAAAGGGTTATGGCGGTGAAACAGGCACTCGTTTGTTCTTTCGTTCGTTCTTTCGTTCGTTCGTTCTTTCAATTAGTCTTGCTTTTGTTTAATCTCGCATTCGTCATTATGCTAAGATTATGACTTTATTAGACGTCGAATGAATCATAATCGTTTAGTAGTTTCATGTAATTGTAGTAAATTATGGTTTATTATCATTAGTCCAAAGTTTAACGTCATTATATAACAACAAAGGCCGTCGAAATTAAATTAATTATTGTCCGTTAATTGTAACATCAAAGTATATATTGCACCTATAATCACCTCTTAAAGGTGTGCTTATCTGTCAACATTATGAATTTAATTGTTCTTTTTGTAACGATGAATGTTCATGTTGATGATGATGATGATGATGATGGTGATGGTGATGGTGATGATGGTGATGGTGATGGTGATGGTGATGGTGGTGGTGGTGATGGTGGTGATGGTGGTGATGGTGGTGATGGTGGTGATGGTGGTGGTGGTGGTGGTGGTGATGGTGTTGATGATGTTGATGATGTTGATGATGTTGATGATGTTGATGATGTTGATGATGTTGATGATGTTGATGATGTTGATGATGTTGATGATGTTGATGATGTTGATGATGATGATGATGATGATAATAATGATGAAATGATAATTACGCATTTATTTGTACATTTATTTTTGAACTCAACAGGGCTTCTTGTGTGTGAAAGTTAGAACACAAAATGTGGACACCTTTTAAAACAATTGTTTCCAACTTATAACTTTTCTATTCGACAATGCACAATAAGTCAATCGTATAAATTAGTATATTATGTACCTTGAATTTCATCAAAGTTCAAAACGCAAAAACTAAGAAATCAGCCTAATGCTCAAAGTGTGACAACAATAATATTATTGACGCTTCTCTATTCGATATGCGGTTTGATTCCAACGGATATAATTACAATTACAAAGACGCAAATTATTATAAGTGTAAACAGCCGATATAATTATTTAGTCATAAGGGGCCGTCCATAAATGACGCGACGAAAATTTGGACGATTGTTTTATCCCCCTCGTCACGAGTCAGCACAATAGTTATATGGTAGCCTGTCTAGGTGCGTGACGTCATTTATGGAGGCTCATGATAAAGTTTCGCCAGAGTGACCCATCGATTTGGTAGTTTCTGTTTAGTGGCATTGCGTCATAAAAAACTACTATTAGGCCTAGGCCTATATAGTGTCTCCCTCCTGCTATATGGAGTACGGTGACTGGCACCAATCGAGGATATGGCAGCTGAGTTTCCAGTGCTATGCTTTCCAATCAAAATCTATTTGTGTTGGTCGTGTATTTCAGAACAGCTCCCATGGCAAACGATTCAGATAGAACAGGTAGAATTTGAGGGGAGCGAAAGATAAGGCAATTTTACTAAGAGAGACAAAGGGAAGGAGCTTATGGTTGAATCCCAATCAATAAAGAGGGACTCACATTCCACCATTATTTGATATGTGACTTATTCAAATGGATGGTCGTTACGTTCTGTTACGTTATGTTTCGAGATCGTTACCAACAGTGGGTGACCTCACTAAAAGTGATGTAACTTTTGTTCTGTTTGAAACATTTCTGCGAAATTGAGCCACTGCGCGTAGATATGAATTGCCTTTAAGCGTGCAACGTTTTGATTTAAAAAAATTCAATTTCGGCCAAGATATTGACAAAACAAACGTTAAGGGATTACTGTCTTGACTCTTGGCCCACCAAGTATCTGAAAACACAAGAAAACAATGTTTGCATTCATCATTGCATACATACATGCATCGCATACACAGCAGTGGCAAACTCCCGTTCCTAGGTGGCGCCTGCGATCATAATAATGTGGCACCATCTATGCGTGGTGTCTGGACTCCAGCGCATCATCATCAGCCGTCGTCTACAGCGTTGGTCGCATCATCAACCCGATAGAGTCGGAGGGATGGAAGTAGGTAAAGAGGGAGACAGGGAAGAAGGGAGGAAGGCGGTCAAGGTGGGGTGGGGGGTCGGACGATGCGCGGTTGGCGTTGATTAGAGTTGACCAGATGGATGACCAGACATTGCTCGACAAAACTCGCATCGGTCAGCATTACGTGGCACATGTGGCCGTGCTGCCGGTAATACCTCTTCGCTGTTCCCATTAAATAGTCTTTAGCACCGGTAACTAAGACATTCTTCTATACACAATAATGAACAACATACGTGCACACATACATGCATGCACGTACGCACATACATACATACATACATACATACATATATGCACATTTACATACATATATACATATATGCAAACATACGTTGCATAATATATATATATATATATATATATATATATATATATATATAAAGAAACCAGGACTTGATAAGTTTCTTCTTTGCACATCATTGGGAGCGACATAGACCAACTACATGATATTTATATAAGTTGAATTACATGTATACAAGAACTTCTCATACATATTTCGTCCCTGTGCCGGTCCTAAGCCCGGACAAAAGGAGGTAGGTTTGCCAGATGGGTGGCGATTCACTGGCAGTGAAAAACTAAGACGATTGTAATCCGCCAATACCACGACACAAGTGACATAGCTACCCAGATGCTTCAAGGTGTCATGATGTGGAGCAGACATGCACAGGCCGGTCAGGACAGACTGATGGAGGGAGTCGGGGGAGAGAGCATGGGACACAACGGGCATTGACCCACGTTGTCCTTCGTGCCTCTTTCCCACGATTCTCTTCAATCAGACAAGGTGGTCTAGATGCTTCAAGATGTTAATGGTATGGAGCAGACCTGCTGACCGGACCGGTTGAGGCTGGGCAGCATGGCACGAGACAGACTCAGAACAGAGAGTGGCGTCGGACTCCTACGGGCATTGAGCCCAAGGTTATTGATGATGATGATGATGATATATATATATATATATATTTATGATATATATATATAAATATATATATAAGACGCTTTCGTATATAAGTCGCATGTGTCGTTTTCTATCGACCGCTGAAGAATTTGATTTGCGTCAGTGGTTGACATCGTCAGAATATCAATTGCATCTCGTCATCTTGCATAGCTGTTCAATGAAGCGGTGCGAAGGGCACAACGTTATTGACAAGCGATGTGCGTCCAGACATATGCAGATGGGTTGTCAATAGATGCTGAATGTAGTTCCGATTGCAGCTTTCGGAGAGACAGGAATGCGAAAGCTGACGGTGGATGTCATTCCACTGACTTCATGGTTAATACACAATCACATGTAATGCTACCACCACCGCAACCACCACCACCGCCGCCGCCACCGCCACCACCACCACCACCACCACCACCACAACCAGCACAACCACCTCCACCACCTCCACCACCGCCACCACCAAACACCACCGCCACCACCACCATGAACATGTGTAGCATGCAACAGCATCCTGCGGTATAGGGAGCGAGAGATGATACGTAGCTGGCGAATCTGATATAGTAACATCCACGAGTCAGATGATTGTCACACAATGTGAAACTGCGTTGCTCGTCAAGTGTAGCACACAAAAATGAGAAATGCTTTAGCCACGTCACAACATCGCTACTCTTCTCTTAATTTCAGCGTGACACTTTGTATAAATTTTGTTGTAAGTAGGTTATTACATTCCCCAACTAACAAAACTCTCTAACCTACTCTACCTTCTCTGCATTATTTACTATTCTTACAGTTGTTTCATCTTTTCTGTTGATCTATGCTTGTTTCACTACATGTTCTGTATAAATTCTATCGAGGCGATTTGCCATCTTTCGTTATCATTTCTGAACAATTGTAGCATTAGAGAACGCCATTTTAAAGGTGTTTAAAAGAATGGTGAGGAAGGAGGAAAGAACAACGTCATGAAGGAAGAGAAACTAAGTCTCTCTTGAAATGGCGATGTCCAAACCGATGACGACAACAACAACAACAACAACAACAACAACAACAACAACAACAACAATTGTCACAATAACCGTCTGAAAAAATCAAGTAAAAATAATGTCATTGATGTGGATATGAGTTATGACTTGATGAGTCACAGCAATATCTGCCGTGTGAAGACACTGCTACTAGCAGCCACATTAATGATAAAATGTCTACCAATCTGCCTCGATACCAGGGTTGGCAGTCCCACGCAATATTATGTCCACAGCAGAAATTTCTTATGCAATCCAATCAAGGAACTCAGGAGAGAAATGTGTTTTCTCAGACCCCGCTAACAAATAGACTAACTATATCGACACACGAGAAGACATACAAACATAATATACACTGTGCCCCATAAAAAAACACCAAAAAACTTTTCAAAAATCTTCTATAAAACTAAGCCAATTGTAATAAAAGTTTGTACGTTGTTTCTCAAATAATTTTGCCACAAAATATTTTACATTTTACTTACTCACAGAAGTGGTTGCTGTTTGAGGCAGTGCCGCAGACTATGCGTGTTTGGAAACATTTAAACAGAGATTAGTCAAGCGACTTATTCATTCTCCAGCAGGACAGCGCCCCAGCACATCGCGCAAAGGACACCATTGCGTTGCTGCGACGTGAAACACCAAGCTTCATTGGACCGGAACTCTGGCCAGCAAACTCACCAGACCTCAATCCCGTTGACTACAGAATTTGGGGTCTAATACAGGAACGCGTCTACCAGACAGCAATACGGGACATCAACGAGTTGAAGGAGCGCCTCATCGTTGTATGGGCACAGTTGAAGCAGAGTGTCATTGACAAAGCTATTGAACAGTGGCGGCCAAGGCTGAGAGCCTGCGTTCAAGCGAAGGGACATCACTTCGAACATCTTCTTAAATGAAGCATTACTTTTTCTTATTTAACATTAGACTTACATGCGTTTCATGACAAAGTTTTTTGGTGTGTTTTTTCATGGGGCACAGTGTACATGTATACACGCATGTGAGCATGATATATATGTATATATATATACATAAATGTCATTCATACATACATACATACATACATACATACATACATACATACATGCATAGTTAATACATACATACATAGCCGACATACATACATACATACATGTAGTCTGATGTAAAACAGTCATACTGTTCTCTCGACTAATAACGCAACCTTCGACTTGTAATAAGTGCGAATATTTTGCTATACGGCTAAGGTTCTGATCCCAGGACTCCTCTCCATTCATGTAGTCAAGTAGACCGTTCACCGTTATTAGTACACGGTCATAAAGCTGGCGATGAGTCCCCGCGGTCTACTTTCATCTCTGCTTCTTCTACACGCACCGTGAAGCCAAAGCGCAGTCTTAGGAATTGCGAGACGTTTCATGTTATTAGTTCACGCGGAACAACCACGGAAACTTAAGTCTCTGGCGAAATTAAGTCAACTGGCGCGTAGAGGTACTGAACAGTTTTGCGGACAATCATGAAACGCGATACGGTTATCTATCATGCACTACACAGTGACTGTAGTCAATTATACTGTTCTGTAAGCTATGCATTAAGTCATCTTTGAACGTGAGATTTTTATCCGAGATTTCCAAATTGATCGTAGCTTATCTCAAAGGCTTTAATCCTGCGATAGAACGGTATGGTACTGCGGTAAACGTGCCTGTGGCTGACTTATATGGCGAGGAACACATTGAAAAAACCAGCTGTAGGTCTAAAGAATCTCATCTGATAAATTCACTGAAATATTAACAGGTAGAGATCATTAGGTGTCACTGGTATATATGGTTTTCGCCCGTTCAATAGGCCTATAGTAGTGAAAAACTAGAACCGATATAATAATTATGTCTATTCTTACGAAATTAGGAGGCTCGAAGCTACATGTATACGATCCATATAGAGAAAATATGGGTAAGTGCAGTTAAGGCCTGTGACCGTTGCTATAGAGAAAATCTACCTATAGGGTTTTTGTCAAACATTGGTGCTTTAGCGAACTGACGCATACTAATGCAAGTGGGCCTATATGCCTATTCCTAAAAGCTTAGGAACGCACCACAGACATAATCGATAGTCTGAGCAAAATAAAAATTATGTTCAAATGATTTTATTAATGGTACATCTAGCGAATTTAAGTTAACTGGAGATCTCATTAATGACGTGGCGATAAACTGCACCAAACGAAGAAATGAAATGGTTGATGAATTATAGTGAAAGCAATTTTGACAAATTATTATTATACTAGTCAACTAACTAAAAACTTTAAACTTTAAAGAATCAAAATCGTATCGCGAGAGAGCGCCTCTCGCAGCATGGACTAATCAGAAGCCTCGGGAAAAGAAACGTCTTGAGTGAGAGGCCTTCTAGTGAGTACAACATCAAACAAACCACTTAACGATTACACTCAGTACAGTATTAAACAAGCCACATATAGCCAGTACAGCATCAAACAATGGTTTTCAGTTAGCAACTTGTAATTATTGCTGGCTGTTATCACGTACGCTGATCCAAATCATCCGAACAACATGACAGTAGCATCAAATGTGTAACCTTCGTTTTTTTAAACAGCTAATAAAAATAATTGTTATTTTTCAAAGTTATCTCAGACTTTTCATTTTCAGAATATCCAAACCTGTGCGTGCCTTATTTAGGAAAATAAACAAGACTATTAATAATATTAAAATATTTCGAAAAATACAAACATGCCGTTCTCTGGCAATTTCAATTCATCCTTAAAACTCGTTCGGACATTAAAATTGACCACCAGAGCTAAATTTTCGCAAAGTCCACCTTTCAAAGCATTTTCACTTCACCAATGTCATTCCATTTAACGTTTCAGATGAATTCGCTGCAATAATATATTTTGAGCAACAGACCACGTGATGGTTAACTACATAGGCGCCGAAACCAGTCCTGCTGGGCCCTTGCCAATGACCTGACCCTTCACGACCGTCTGGATAGGGACGAAGCCCGTCTCCTCAACCGGTATTCCGAACTGCGCAAGCCGTGCTGCGTATGCTCCCATCAGGTCGTTGTGAGCCTAAAATTAATAATAATTACACGTCTGGGTTATAACTTATTTCATAATTATTATTGTAGACAATGTAAAACGTAAATGCAAATCAATCGTTGAAAGCCCTCAGCCCTATAGAAGAAAAAATAACGTGTTGAACATCGCCGGCAGGGGGGGGGACTTCAATCTCACCTAAACAACCGTGGGCTCAATTCACTCTCCTTCCCCCTCCCACAGTTGCACAAGCCTTTCTCTTTAGCCATGGCTGAGCTGGAAGCGCCTCTGAATAGGCGTCTTGGAGGAACACTATATACCGTAGTTTTCTAAATGATTGAATGAACGAACGAATGAATGTATATGATATAATCATAATCAAAGCTGACTTAGGAAAAATAATAAAGGCGTCATGCATGAACTGGCTGTAGACAGTGTAGAGCTTATAATTACTTTTCTCGGTAATGTTAATTTGCTTACCTTGCAGACTCTTGCCACTTCATACTGTAGATCTCTGATTGCCATATTCTTTGAATGAAGGACATCCTAAAATATTCATTACCACATTCATAAACTCTTTAAATTCTAAACCGATAGTGATACAGATATCATATGGTGATGTACGTAGTTGGCCAGGATTACCTGTATTATAACATAACTTTTGTGTTAGCATCTTTATTTATTTATTTTATTTCGGAAATTTATATAGCGCCTCTTCAAGGTAGGCTACTCAGAAGCGCTCCCGGCCCAACCACGGCTAAATAAAACGGTCTTTAGGTTCTTAAGGAACAGAGCGGAGTGACCTCTGGGAATTAGGCGCAATGCAACAGGAAGACCATTCCAGGTGATAGGACCAGCAACTGAGAATGAACGACGCTGTCGCATAGCAGTCCGCGCGCGGGGAACCAGAAGCTCAATTTGGTTCGCCGATCGAAGGGTGGATCGACGCAGAACTCCTAAGGTGGAACAGCAGAGTTCTCGAAGATATGGTGGAGCTAGTCCTTCAATGCACCGCCTAACCAAGGCACAGACCCTGTATGCAATCCGCTGTTTAGAAGGGAGCCAGTGTAAGATATCCCGCATATAAGATGAGACATGGCCATATTTTGGGATATGACCAACAAGTCGCGCCGCAGAGCGGAGGACTCGTTCCAGGCAGTCAATCCGGCCAGCCGGTAGTCCATAATAGAGGGTGCTACAGTAGTCAAGGCGAGAAACTACGAAAGAGTGAACAAGAGTAGAGGCAGCACTAAAAGACAGAGAGCGTGAGACCACCTTAAGTTGACGCAACTGGTAGTAACAGCTTCGGCATAGAAGGTTTATATGCCGAGTGAAAGTCAGCTCTTGATCTAAAATAATACCAAGGTTCCGCACAAAAGGTGAGAATGTAACCAGAGGAAACTCTAATGCTAAGGCGTCCATGTCTATTTTTGCCAGTTGTTGACGCGTTCCAAACCAGATATATTGCGTCTTGGTAGGGTTCAGTCTCAAACGGTTAGAGGACATCCAGGCCTCCAAGGTTTCCATGGCCCTACAAATTTCTCGAACCGCATCAGCAGCGGCAGATGCTGAACAGTGAGCATATGCCTGGAGATCATCAGCGTAGGATTGACTTAGGATTGCATTTGCCAGTAAAAGTGGTCCAAGGTCTGCAGTGTATATTATATATAATAGGGGACCTAGGACAGAGCCTTGGGGCAGTCCAAACGGGGCAGGTGTCCATGATGATCTAGTAGTCCCACAAGCCACAGTGTAAGAACGGTCCTGAAGGTAGGAAGTAAGCCAATTTAGAAAATTTCCTGAGATGCCAAAAGAGATAGAAAGTCTAGTTAAAAGGATATCGTGGTCGACGGTATCGAAAGCGGCGCTCACATCGAACAACGCCAAAAGGGTGACCTGGGAGTTGTCAATGGCCGCATACATGTCCGAAAGAAGGCGAAGAAGTAAAGTCTCCGTGGAGTGGTCTTTCCGGAAACCTGATTGAAAAATTGGAAGGAGATCATTTTTATTAAGGTAGTGTAAGCATGTCACCCAGGAGTCGCACATTATGCCGCTGTGTTTATAATCCATTATTATGGGATAGAACAGCGTGTGTTAATTAGCAAGGGAGCTGTAAAGGCGTTATATCTCACTTTCAATAGGGTTAAATGAAAAGACGCAGAATATGTTTTGCATTTTTATAAATGTGGCGGTCCACACCAATGGATAGGCGAAAAAAAATATGGAACGCTTCACGAATTTGCGTGTCATCCTTGCGCAGGGGCCATGCTAATCTTCTCTGTATCGTTCCAATTTTAGTATATGTACTGCCGAAGCAAGTACAACTACGATGCTTGCCAGGTTCTTTATATAGTAACCAAAGGGCTGCTAGCTAAATAAGGGTAGTTAAGTGTATGTGGCATTCCTGCTCACTTTTAAAACAAACATAGTAAGGAAAAAATTATTTAAAAATATCATAAAATGTAAAGTAATTTTACTATTATTTTAAAATAAAAATGTTATATATTGGCAGGACTAATTAGAAATCAAACAAAGTTTAATTATAGCCTTATTGATATCAATATCAACGGCTGTCTTGAGATTCGGTGGCCACCTAGCGAATATGAGCAGTGCTTTATCAAAACGAACTTTTATACCAAACGCTGCAAAAATTATTCTTTTACACTTACAGAGTATTTTAATTGATTACATTACATCTTTAGGCCATCGTGCTTAGAAGATGGCTGCCAATGTCCATTGACGGCTACAAGATGTCGTTTAACGTCACCGGTACGGCTAATAATTATCATCATCATCATCATCATCATCATCATCATCATCAACATGAGCTTCGTTGGACACCTTTAAATCTGTTTTAAAATTTTCATATACACATCAGTCGCAATTTCGAATTTGCCTGCGCCTTCAATATGCTTGCTATACCCTCAAATGCAAATTAATCATTTAATTGTTAATTATTGTTTATGTTGGGTACAAATAAAATCTACTCGCAAACGTATACTTTCTTTACTTTACAGTAATTAGCTTTTATCGACACAAACGTAAAACATAGTACAGTCGGTCATCGTAGACTCCATGTCCATGTCTACGATGACCGACTCTACTATAAGTTTTACGCAAAAACCAATTAATTAATTAATTAAGTGAAAAATATCTAACAAAATAATGCGCATAAAACGCGGGCGTGCTGTATCGTAAGTGCACCAATTCGCATTAACTCTTGAATTGCCAGTCACAAGTCTGTATAAAATGGGAGGGCGATCGATAATTATAATAGTCGTTAGAGTTGCGTCTGCGGGATGAAGAAGTTTATGGTCTCCTTCAGAACTCAGAACTCCATTATGAACTTATACATTCATTCATTAGATGCATTTATATAGCGCCTCTTCAATGAGGCTACTCAGAGGCGCTCCCAACCTCAGCACGCATGGCCAAACAAAACTGTCTTAAGATGAGAGAGAGGAAAGCCTGAGGAGGATTTTTATAAAGAGAGCGGAATGTCAGAGGAAGACCATTCCAGGTTGAGGGTCCTACCACCACTTATAAGATCCAGATGCAGTTAAGGCTGATGACGTATTTCCATACCAAAGTAAGTAAGCAAGTAAGTTGGCATAGTTACCTTGAATAAACGAAATTACTTACTTACTTACCTACCAAAGTAAGTATGATAGCATACTCACCTTCCAAAGTAAGTAAGTAACTAAGTAAGCTAACCCTTTTACCTACTAGAGGATGTAAGTAAATAAGTCAGAAAGTCAGCGCACCCACCGACTAAAAGTAAGTCAGTAAGAGTAAGTAAGTAAGTAAGAGCAAGCAAGTAAGTCAGCGCAGCGTAGCGTGGTAACATACCTCGATCTTCATCGTGATTGCGTTGAGCGCGTTTGGATCGATGTTGGACGATGCAAGAACCTCGTTGAGCTGGAGGTCTTTCTTTTCGAGCACCTCTTCAAGAACACAGAGCTTCTTCTCGAGCAGAAGGTTCTTCAGAGAACTCTTCTGGAAGACTTCGTTGACCGCACGAAGGAACTTCGCGTACAGCTCGTCACGTTCAGCTTGAACCTAACGAAGGAAAAACATCATACTGTTCATACATGTGTTCAGTTGAACGGTTTGAATTTGAACTCATCCAAACGCTTTCTCAGTATTCATTCATTCGTTTGTTCGTTCGTTTAATCATTCTTTCGTTCATTCATTTTTTAAATCATTCCTTCGTTCGTTCATTCATTTATCGATTCCTTCGTTCATTCATTCATTTATAATCAATTCATTCGTACATTCACTCATTCAAGTATTCATACAACTCAGATTCACATTTTGGTGTGACCATGCACGCATTACAAATTTATTTACGGTAATAACACCAAACAGAGACCTGGAATACAATCTGCCGCTGGGTAGGGAGCCAATGCATGATAATTGTAGAAAAACAACTGAGAGGTCAGACGTTGGTTTATGTGGAATATTATTGGGGCGTGCAATGAAGACTGTACTATCGGGTCATAACGAAGATTATGGGGTTGGGGGGTGGTTGAAACCCCACAACCGCACCACAATGCTACCCTGCTTTCTAGTTAAGAAACTTACATAGGCCTACAGTTGTGTTATAAGAACCTGAACAGTTTAAAAGAGCAATTACAATATTATTATCAGCTACCGGTTTTATAATTATAATAATAATTACTATTTTATTTATAATTACTTAACGGGCATAGAGTTTACATGTTAATGTATGAAACACTGCAAAAGTATGTTAAACGTAAAAACCTTTAAATAGCTTTTCACAATGTTATAAATATATCACATTATCAACTGGGTGGTAATGCATATTCCATTGGATCCACATAAAAATAAGATTACTCCCATTCATATTGAACAATTGAAAAGATGTAACAACTGTTTAAATTAACTTCTTTCAACATCAACGGCTTTCATTAGGGTCTCCCCTAACATGTCCTCAAATTCTGCATTCAGTCTCCTCAGGAGTGTAGCCAGAAAAAAATGTTGAGGGTTTCGTTTTGGGGTCTCCAATCGACCATGTCTCGCAAAATACACAGAAAATTTTCGAAATGACTCATAACATTTTATTCAATTGTTAAATTTAAATTGATTGTAGTCACATATTTCTCTGCGATATTAATCTAAAAATGCATAAATCATAAACTTTACGATACATAAATAAATACATTGCCCGGGTCATAAAATTCATCTGGTCCCTGGCATTTGCCCTCTGGCGGGGTTGGCCCTCTCAGCGGCCTGATTATGCTCATAAGCACGAACATATGCATGCATACAAACGTGCATGGAAAAACACACATTCATTTTTGGCTACCCAGAGGCAGAACAGTATAATACAGGTGAGCGACAGAAGTGTTATTTTGTACCTTATCGAGTCTCTGAGCGAGAACTTCATTCTCAAAGGCTGTATCCTTCAGTTCCTGCTTCGTCTTCGACAGCTGTCGCTTTGTATGCTGTCAAAACACGACAAACTTTATATATATTATACATATATAAATTGTATATACAATATACATATATAATTATATATACACTATATATATATAGATATGTGAAATAAATACATCTTTAACCTTGTAGGCACTGATTTTTATTGTTGTTGTTGACTACATGTATTATAATTTAATAGAGTTCACTTAAACACCCGTTTAACACATTCCACACACAATACGTAAACGTCAACTGCGCTTCATCGCCGAATCATCCCACAGGAATCTTTGTCTTAGGATAAATAAAAATTTTATTTAACACAAATTCGAAGATTTTGCTCAATAGTTAGTTTCAAATCTCTGGACGGAGATAAGGGAAAGATAAATACCCTCTGAGAAAGACTCTTTGGTAATGCATTTATAAAGCAGAGCTTGCCAAGTCAAAGAAAATATTATATCATTTTTGCTATTACGCTGTAGCAAGAGAAATAATTATCTTCAACAAAATAGGGGAGCGGAGATATAAAGAATACAAGTAAGAATTGAAGACCTTGCTGGCAATGCTGTAGTAGCAGCAGCAGCAGCAATAGTAATAATAATACTAATAAGTGATGTTGAAGTTGTTGTTGTTGATGATTATGATGATGATGAAGATGATGATGATGATGATGATGATGATGATGATGATGATGATGACGACAACGATTGCGATGACGATGATTATGGCTAAGATGATGATGATAATGATGGTGACGATGACAATGATGATTAAAATTAACAACAATAACAACAGCAATAGATATCTCAGTAGTTGGGCAAACAAAAAAAAACAACAGAGGAGAGAATGAATACAAGTGAGCGGCAGCAGCTGACCCCGAAAACCATTTTGGTGTTGTCGTAGTTGCTGAGTTTCTTGTGGAGGAAGTCGAGGTCGGACTGAGCGACGGCCAATGGTTGTGAGATGCGACGATTCTCCGCTTCCAGTTCTCTCACTCTCTTCTCCAGCTGTTCATCCTTCCTCTTCGTGTCCTCCATCTGATCCTATAATAAATTACACAAAACAGATCATCAGATAATATTTTAGAATATTAATTCATTTTTAATTTCAAACTGATACAACGCAGTACTTATGATAACAAATTATGGTATGAACGGGTGATCACGAGTTGTTACAGCAGTCCAATTAAGTCGACGGCAGCCGTGCAAGGCGCCCATCACGTCCTTTAGTGCAACTCGGTTTACCAACACCATCTTGTAATGAGTGACCAGGCAAATAACTGAGTCAGAAGTAAGCATGAAATAAAGTGAATAGGTTCATAAGCGAGTGGGTAGGTAAGTAAGAAAGGCAACTTAGAATTTCCGCTTACGTACCCTCAGTGTATTGATGAGTCCGAGGTTGTTGAGTGTGATGTCGTTGTAGTAGCTTTTCATATCGTTGAAAGCCTTCTCGTGTCTCTTCATCAGCGTCTCGATGTGAAGGTTCTTCCGCTCTTCCACCTCCTGTATCTCTGTTCTCTTCCGCAACTCCATCTCCGCTCTCTGCTCCTTCAACCGATTCCTGTACTTGCATTCTGTCGCCAGTAGGGTCCGCTCAAACTCATCCTGCTGCTCAGACAGCGCCTCTTCGTGTGCCTACAACAACATACATCAGCTAATAATAATAATAATAATAATAATAATTGCGACGATTTATATGGCGCAGTAACACAGCCATGCCGTTACAAGGGCGCCTTACAAAGCAGCTACATGGGATAAGCCCTAGCGAACAAGTGTAATTTTAGCATGAATTTAAAAGAGTCCACTGAGCCATGTTGGCTGTTTTTGAATTAAATTGAAGTTGTTTTCACTTTATTCTCGTGCCTCGTGATGATAATCATGCAACCTTAGAGAAATTTGTGTTATTCAAGTGAAAAAATATGTAAATAACACATAAGACACGATGATATGACTTGGCAATTTATACGATTCCTATCCACATGATGCCATTTTCGAAAACAAAATTATCGTTTTTAATTCTAGTGGAAATTTCGAGTGGCTCCCCCTCTTAATTGAAATGTTCTCTGTCCCAATTACAATTGTGCAAAGCACCAAACTGTGTCTTAAAAAGTGCAGTATACTAACCAAAGTTGTCCTGCAGGCCTATACTGCTTCTACTACTTACTATTTGGAGTGCCTTCACAGGTATGCTAATGTGCATAATATGGTATAGCTTAATAAGTGCTACATGTAATAATACATAAAATAAAACAATCGAACAAAACAAAGGCATACATTAACTGGTAATGTATTAATTTTTAAATACTAATGATGACCTAAGAAAACGGTTTTATCTTACCATTCGGAGTGCCTTCACTTCGTCCTGGTGTGAGAGCTGTAGTTCCTTGATCTGAACCTTCAGATCTCTCTTCTCCTTCCTCAGTTCCAACTCACCCAACTGGTTCTCTTCACGAACGAGCTTCATATTGACGACAGCCTCTGCCTTCAGCGCCTCAACGTCCTTCTTGTGCTCGTAGATCAGGTACTTCACCTTCTGCTTGTACACCTGAATCATGATGATGCAAAAGACAAAGTATTCTTAGGTGTGGTATGGTATGTAATATAGTTTGTGATGCTGTATGGCTTAAAGAAAATTAATGCTATAGGCCTATGTAATTGTTATTTTTATTGTATTGTATTATTTATAATGGCCTATATAAGAGAAGAATGAAGTCATTGGAAGTTGAAACCTGCCAAGGGGTAGAGAACTTAAAGAAGAAGAAGAAAGTCCTCTAGTAGGGTGAACTGTTCAGAAGCGCTCCCTGTGTGCAATGCCCTGCGAGAAGAAGGAAGTTCTGAAAAGAGAGAAGGAAGAAGAGAGGATGCCAGACAGAATTGTAGAGCAAACAAAAGACGAAAGTGCATTCCAAAGAGAAGGACCAATTGAGGCAAATGATCCATAGCAGAACTTCTAGAGTGAGGAATATGAACAATACGGACAATAATACAAGACGTGTGATTGTATCCACCATTATATGTGATCTCTCGGTCTATGACTATGGCCTGTGAGTACGGGTGCTATAAAAACTCTAATTGATTGATCTTGTCTTGAAACAAATTGATTTGCTTTGGCGTATCATCTGTTGATGCTTTGTGCAAAATACACCTGTGCAACAGAAGTTGTTATTATAAATTACGCAGTTACAATTGTGGGAGTGTTTGAAGGTGACCTTGATTTCCAGCAGGTGTTTCTGTTCGGCGTCTTCCATGACAGCCGCCACGTTGCGAAGGTCTGCCTCCTTGTCCTCCAGTTGACGTTTCGTTATCTCCCAGAATGTGTTCACCTTGTCTCGTTCCTGCTGGAACCAGTTGCGCTCCTCTCTCTCGCGGTCCAGCTCCTCGCGAAGGCGAAGGATGTGGGCCGCCATCTGTCAACGACACAAGGAACTAGTTTCAGCTAATAGCAACTAGCAATGATACAGAAAATGCTACAACTGCTACTGCTACTGCTACTACGACCACCACCACCTTGAAGTGGCGCTATAGAAAACGCCGTAATTAATGACTGTAGCGATTGAATGATGTGCTTCAGAAACTGAATACATTCCGTTTTATACTTTCCATCTTGAGAGCCGTCAACAATCTTTGATTTGTAATAAAAAAAATTATGTCATTGAACTTAAACTCCTACAACTAATTGTTGATCGTAAGCAGAAAGGCAGCATATAATATAATATAATATAAATATAATATAATATAGCAAAATAGTTTTTTTCGACGGCAACGGCATTAGTTGGCAAATTAAGCTGTCGTTAAACTATGGATCCATCAATCACAATACAACCAAAGTCGAATTTGGTTATCTATTAAATACTGGTGATGACGATTGTGATGCTGATGGTAATGCTGGTGGTGGTGATGTTGGTGGTGGTGGTAATGGTTGTGGTGGTGTTGATGGTAATGGTAGTGGTAGTGTTTTGGTGGTGGGAGTGGTAGTGATCAAGCGGTTGTGGTGGTAATTTTTTGATGTGGTGAACTGGAAATTACTGTGGTACTTAGGGCTTAAGGATATAATATATAATATTATATATACTTATGTATCGCATATATATGTATATATATATATAAAATTTTGTAATCTGACCTCTTCCGGGGTCATAGCCATCGACGCATCGTCCTTCTTCTTCTTTCCCTTCTTCCCTTTCTTACCCTTCTTTCCCTTTCCCTTGCCCTTCTTCTTAGGAGGCTGAAAAGCAATTTAAACAACAGACATCAAATTCAGAGTTAACAACGCTGTCGTGATAGGCAGAGGCAGCAGCAACACAAAGATCGAGTGACAGACAGAAGCAGATAGAATGATACACACAGACAGAGTGAGAGACAGGGAGAGACAGAGAGAGAGAGACGTAGAGACAGAAACATAGACCCAGACAGAGCGACAGAGACAGAAAGAGAGACGGAGACAGAAGCAGATAGACTGAAACATAGTCAGATAAACAATGAACAGAGACAGACACAGACACAGCGAGAAATACAGAGACAGACAGAAGCATAGAGACAGAGAGTCGTCCATAAATGAAAGCAAAAAGACTGAGTCAAAGAAAAAAAAAGAAATTGATTTCTTTTTCCTGTAACTGTTGAGACCGTCATCGTGTGTATTGCCGTCGAATCGTGTTCCACTTCTTTGAAACAATCGTTCGTTTGTCTCAGAACAGACAGAAGACAATCGTGACGAACAGCACAAAAAAGATTCCAGGAAATCTTTCGCTTTCACATCCACCTTCTCCTCTTACTTCACCTCTACTTATTTCTTTTCCTCTTACTGCTCCTCCTCTTACTTCACCTCTACGTACTTCACATCTGCTACTACTCCCACTTCCAAGACCTACACCTCATCCTCCTCCTCCTCCTCCTCCTCTTTCTTCCTCCCTTTCTCCATGTTCCTACTCTACTCCTACTCCTTTTCCTCCAACTCCTCGTCATACTTCGCTTCAAATTCCTCCTTCATCGTCTTCAATTCTTCCACTCTTCTCCACTTTCCCTGCTGCTGTTGCTGCTCCTCATCCTCGGTTCTCCTCATTGTCCTTACACTTCCTCCCCATCTCTGTATCCTGCTCATCCTGCTCTTTGTTCTTCTCTTCTTATTCTTTCACTCATTCTCTTCTCGTCAGGTTGCATTGAACTGCAGTTTCTCTAAAGCACACTGAACTCGACAGAGACAATGCTGTTCCTGCCTTCCAATGGCCTCCATTGTTACCATTGTTAGTGATTCTTATTCAGAAATGACAGACAAAGAGCCATCTCAAGTCGCATGGAAAACGGACAATGACCTTCACCGACTGACATCTTTAGACCGATGAATGACGTCAGTCAGTTTGAAAAGGACACGATGAGGACGCAAAACCATCTCTTGGCTGGACTTGTTTTCACTGGCCACGCATTTGCTGGCCTTCTCTTTGCTGGACTTATCTTGGTTGTGCATGTCTTTGTTGGTCTTGCCTTCGCTGGCATTATTTTGCTGGTCTTGTCTTGACTCAAGTTGACTGGCCTTGTCTTGGTTCACCTTATTTAACTGGCTTTGTAATGGCTGGCCTTTTCTTGACTGAAACTGTCCTGACTGATCTTGGTTTGGCTGGCCTTATCTTGGCCGTTCCTTCCTGACCGTCAAGAGCCAGCAAAGGCAGGACATGCACATACGAGTCCAACAAAGACAAGGCCATCCACTTTCAGGTCAAATTAAATAATTTCTTTTCAAACAAGGTCCGAGAAGAGAAGACCAGTCAAGAGAAGACCAGCCAAGATGAGATCAGCCAAGAGAAGGCCAGTCACGATAAAATCTAATACGACAGTCTAGCCTTCCACAATTTGCTAGGTATCTAGAACTCGGATTCCAACCACGAAATAAAATGGCATTTCAGCCTTGACCCTACACTTGGCAAATTATCTTGCAAGTCGCCGCGCTCGTGAATAAGCTGGTACCCTACACTTAGCCATGAAGCCATTTTGAAAATTTCACGATAGCGATTATGTTCAAGACTTAGTGTGAAAAATGTTTTAGGTAGCCCTCCAAGCTATTTCGATTTAACAGCCACAAAATGTCGCTAAAGAGAACATAATAAAAAAGCAACATCGTTGGACACCTTTAAAAGACTGTCGAGCAATGTCATATTACTTAACTGCCCCTTACACCTGTAGTGCTTTGTCAACCCTAGGGTATTATTATAAGCTAGTAAAAGGCAGGAATTCATTCATTCGGACATTTGTATAGCGCCCCTTCAAGTAAAACTACTCAGAGGCGCTCCCGACTTCAGCGCGCCCGAAAAGAATAGTTTGAAGTTTAGTAAGGAACGATCCTAGTTGAGTCCCTGGGTGTAGGCGTAGCTCAAAAGGAAGGCTATTCCAGAACATTGGACCAACCACAGAAAAGGCTCGATTCTTCATGGTAGCAGAATGAGCAAAAGGAACCAAGAGTATTCCCTTATCAGCAGAGCGTAGCTGACGACATCCTTGGATACCCAAGGAATGGGAAACTTCTTTTAACAGAGGGTAGATCTAAGATTTTAGCGGTGGACCAGAGGTTTTATTCCAATTATAATTATTGATGGCTGATTTCTGCAGATTTATGTGTTCCATACAATAACACACTATCGTTTTATTCAAACTGAATGTTGCAGAGTAACGTTGAACTAAGTGAAGATAATTTTAATGATGAAAACCCAATTATCATTTACACCCACAACCTTAGACTACAATAAAACACATGATTTAAGCTTTATAAAAACACATATCCATTTGTTTGGTGTACTTTAATTAATGTGAGATCTGACACTTCATCACACAACACAAAGCTGGAATGTTTGTTTTTAATGTTTGAAGTGGAAAATATTATGAGCAGCACACTGCACACTGGTACTGCAAGACTTAGTTTGTTTTCAAACTGGTGTCATTTACAATGCTTACAGAAAGACATGCTAAAGGCCAGTTGAAAGGTAACCGGTTGACACATAAGTTGCCATATCCCTGGTCTAAACGAAAGTTGGCGTCAAAGGCTCAGTTTATAGCCACAACTATACACACAACTCTTACGTGGAAACCGGTCACGCTAATCGTCTTTGTTAAGACATAATTATAATAATATTTATTACATGGTCGTTAAAAATAAGAAACCAAAATTTCAGTTTCTTATGCAACCACTTATTCAATCATCAGGCCTGTCCTCATACGCTGAGTCCAAGTAAATGAAGTCGATGACAATTCATACCAACGGCTGCGTGGAAAGAAGTCGCATTATTGCATAGGCTTATTTTCTCAGACTTGACAAATAAGGAGAGGTGATATGTCCTTTCTCTCATCGTGTCAACTTCCAACCGACAGTGTACGGTCAGTGTGGTCATTATAGTCGAGTTGGCTGCAGTGCAGCGGGTGGGCAAATATCTCAAACCAAATTTCTGTCTTGGCTGGGACATGACGGTAAATCAAGGTTAATTCATTCATCCATTTACTTCAAGAATTTATATACCGCCCCTTCTAGAATCCCACTCAGAGGCGATCGATTAGTTATTCACCTAATTAATTAATATAGTCAAATTATCGTATTGCATACGATACCAAGGAAAGGCAGCAAGATTTAAGACCAGTAAGTAACTAAAGTTCTGCCATCTTAACTGTTAAAAAAATCCAAGTTTTCAGTTTGGTAAGGCTTACTGTCGTTGTTAAAAATGACCGGCCATATATTTTGATTGCTACCATTATGGGCAAAGTTATCGTATCCGGGACCGAATGACGACACTACCGTTATTCCTAATCCTAACCGACCCTCACGACGTCTAACATAATCCTAACAGAACATCACGATGCCTAACGTTACTCTGACTTCCTAAGCGACCCTCACGACTCCTAAACCTGAACCTAACCGACACGTCGGTCCCGGATGCAATAATTATTTTTGCATAGCCGTTGGTGCGCGGTCATAATTTTTATGGCAAGAACTGACAAAAGTTGAGGCGATTGGAAAGAAAATTTTTTAATCGGGACGCTACTACATGTAAGACAGGCACGACGGTGAGGAAGAATAATTTAGTTGTGACATTTTAGGACTATTTGAAACTTGACCAGTAAACTTGAATATAAAATTAATCAGCAGATCCGAATCTATAATTAAACGATTTCTTACCATTGTTACAGAAGAATTATCTGCGAAATATTTAATAATTAAACGAGTTTTTGGCTGTCAACACAGTGATGACCAAAGTTCCTTTATACACTTTGAGTGATGACATATGCGCAAGTGACGTCATGCAATCTCGTGCAGTTATTTTTAACGGCAAGGTATATAGAAACGAAGACGTTTGATCACGTGCCACGCCATCATTAAAATAATTATGAATATTTTAGGGGTCAAACTTTTATTAGTGAAGTTTTTATTTGAAATCTATACACAGGCCACACGCCATTTAATTCTACATGGCTGCATAGAAAAAATGCACAATGTCAGGGGAAGGGGCGGTAGAGTAATGGATAATGCGCTTCTAAGTGGATTTCTTGAAAAGGCGCTATATAAATTCTTGAAATGAATGAATGAATGAGTGAATGAATGAATGAACACGCTGGCGTAGAGAGCGAGAGGTTGCGATTTCGAGCCCCCGTTGGGCGGACATGCTTTGTAGGGTGCTATTAGCGCCGTGTATAATTGCAGGCTGTCTGTTCAGTTGGTAGGCCTAATAGTTAAGACTTAAGATTCATGAATGTGTTCTGTAATCTGAGTTCCTGTAAATTGTTTCAACTGCATAATTACAAAAAGCCAACGCTGCTATTTCAATGCTAAGCTCAGAGACGTTGTCGCCTACGTTGTTCATTTGACTAAGAAAGAAGGCTAACAGATTTTTAAGCCTCCCACATCGTCTTGACAACCGCATGATTATATTATCGCCCACGCAGCGACGACGATTTCGGAAGGCAGAGAGC
Source organism: Lumbricus rubellus (assembly GCA_945859605.1). Classification (NCBI taxonomy): domain Eukaryota; kingdom Metazoa; phylum Annelida; class Clitellata; order Crassiclitellata; family Lumbricidae; genus Lumbricus; species Lumbricus rubellus. The sequence goes on along the minus strand of CAMAOG010000067.1, from coordinate 1,032 downwards.
AAAGCACATAGAAGATCTGTGGAGGATAATGGCAACGAAACAACTCAATTGTTTAGTCACCTCTCAGACTCATGAGGCGGTGGGCGGTGGGTCTGTGCGCATGTCAACGATCCGAATTATTCTCGGCGTTTCTTCTCATCACCTTGGAGGATGATTAAAAAACCTGTCGCTCAAGTGCGTCACACTTCTGCTTGGTTAAGTCAGGAAATCAGTTCTCAGTGCACATAAGGAACATTGGATGTGGATGATATAAGAGGATAAGGTCAAGACTGACCGAGGAGAGGAGAGTAGGGGAGAGTAGGGGAGAGGAAAGTAAAGTGGAGCAGTGGAGAGGAGAGCAGAGGACAGGAGAGGAGAGGAAAGGAGAGAAGTAGAGAGGCGAGGAGAGGAGGAGAGGATAGGAGATGAGGCGAGAGGAAAGAACAGGAGAGGAAAGAACAGGAGATACGAGGAGGGAGAGGAGAGGAGTGGAGAGAAGAGGTGAGAAGTGGAGAGGGGAGCAGAGGAGAGTGTAGGTCGAGTTGGTGGGGTGGAATGAGGTGACTTGGGTGTTCGTTTTCATATTCCTTCTTCGGTCTGTGTAGGCCTATAGGTCTATCTAGTATTATAATTATATTACTGAGTAGGCCTATACATGTAGGCCTATGTCTGTGTCTCTGAATTTAATCCATTTCGCAACAGATAAAAAGAAAGTGAAATTTAATACGTATTAGATACCAGACAGCAATTATTTAAAGGTCATATTTCAAATGACAATTATTTTTCTTTGTCAATCAAACAAAAGGTCGTATACCTTCCTCGTTTCTATTCAGCAGAACAATGAGATTGAAACCGGTTTCAGTTTATAATGTCAATTTGAAACATAGGTTCCAGTTTATTATACTGATGTTCTCGGTCACAGCTTCGTTTATATCGAGGCCATGGAAATTAGTGGATAGGCCTAAGTTTGAACTAGATTAGATTAGATGAAATTAGATTAGAATGATTAGATTGAATTCAGTAATTGATTCGCTACTCGGTCCCAAGACTTTT
>CAMAOG010000066.1:0-15320 GCA_945859605.1 Lumbricus rubellus | reverse complement strand
GGAAAGACAAACTTTACTTTACGTTTTATAGATCATTTAGAGCATATGGTCAAACCTGCCATAGAAAAAATTATATGGTGTTATGGTATTTACCAAGACATTTTCGACAAATACACGCAAGTTCAATTTCACGAAGGATTGCCCGACTTGAATATTTTCGATGGCAAGCAAAAGACTTTACTCGTGCTAGACGACCTTATGAGTGAAACTGATCAGAGGGTTACAAACTTATTCACCAAAGTTAGTCATCACAAGAACGTTTCCATACTATACCTGACGCAAAATCTTTTCTACAGTGGCAAGCATACAAGAACCATCAGCCTGAATGCCCACTACTTTGTTCTTTTCAAAAATGTTAGAGACAGCACACAGGTTGCAATATTAGCACGACAGATGTTTCCAAGCAAATCCAATTTTATGATAGAAGCATTCCACGACGCGACTATGGCACCTTTCGGATATCTTTTGATCGACCTGAAGCCAGAAACTGATGAACGTTGTCGGCTGAGAACAAACATTTTTCCGGGCGAGGTGCATTACGTATATATGAGGAAATGAATATAAACTCCCATCAGCCTCGTATATTTCATTCATTCAAAATGTCTGCACCCATAGAGGAGAAGTTTGAGAAACTCAGACTGCTTAAAGAGTCTTCACCTAAAGTAAGGAAACAAATTTTGAAGGACTGTAATTCTTCTCTGCTTTGCTGTCTTTGCGAGTGTGCAATCAACATTTTAAAAGGCACGGTACCTTTAAAAGAGGGTCAGAAGAAAAGACTTGCTCGCTTCAAACACAAGTTGAGAAAACTTGCATCGAAAAAGACTCGACGAAAAATCAAAAAGCGTATAGTACAGACTGGTGGTTTCATAGGTGCATTACTGACTCCTGTCCTTTCTTTTCTGGGTACACTGCTAAGTAATAAAATATAGTATGGAACACACGAAGAAGATGGTTTTAGTGGAACCCAGACAGATAGAAAAATGGAAAGAGACTATGCTAGACAAAACATTATCTAGACTGGATACGCAGATGTACGACATTCTGCATAGGAATATTGCAGACGATGATAAAGCCAAACTGTACACCAACAGTTTGAGTCGATACTTACACATTGACAAACCCAGCGTAGTTACCAAGTTCGATTCCAAAGAAGACACAGCGGCGGCGGCGGCGGCGGCGGGCGACCCCAACAAATCTAGCAGCAGCAGCAGTATAGAGGCGCAAGTCTTGGAAACGGTGCCAAAGAAATGGAAAACTCAAGCTGCTAGACTCTTGTCACACATGAAGAGCAATCCAGACGTGTCTTGGACTTCTAAAGGTGAACTTATTTTAAAGGATGCAACTATTCCGAAAACTCACATGGTCGATTTGGTCAACGATCTTATGAGAAAACGTACGACGGCCTCCCCACCCACCGGTTGGCGACTCTTGGCAGAAGCTCTGAAAGACTCAAACATACCTCGTGAGTTGATTGGAAATCAAGAACGTTGGACGTATATTAATAACCCAACCGAAGAATCCTCATCACTTACACCAAAGAACATTCGTGGAAAACAGCAAAGTCTGGCGAATTGGATAACTTACTAATTTTTGAATATCGATGGAGTCGTACTTTGATCCAAAGACACCTGGTAGCTTCGCAGGCGTGTCATCCTTTCAAAGACATCTTAGTGGTACATTTAAAAATAAAGACGTTAAAAATTGGTTGACCAAACAAGACGCGTACACATTACATAAACCTGTTAGATTGAACTTTAGGCGACGAAAGACTTTCTCTGTTGGTATTTGCGACCTTTGGCAGGCCGATCTGGCCGATCTTTCTACGCTGTCGAAGTATAATGATAAAAATAAATATATTTTAACCTGCATAGACGTCTTTTCTAAATATGCTTGGGCGGTACCCCTTAAATCAAAGTCCGGTGCGGACCTGACCGAGGCATTTTCAAACATTCTTACAGACAAACAGCCTGCCAATCTGCAAACTGACAAGGGAACAGAGTTCCTTAATAAAACCTTTCAAAATCTACTACGAAAAAATTCCATTCGCTTTTACACATCTGAAAATAGCGACATAAAAGCCTCTGTAGTCGAGCGATTCAATAGAACCCTCAAGACGAAGATGTGGAAATACTTTACTTATAAGAATACTTATAGGTACATGGACATTTTACAAGATCTCGTACATTCGTACAACCACACGTATCACAGAAGTATAGGTATGGCGCCCATTGAAGTTTCTAAGGAAAATGAAAATAGTATTATAAAACGTTTGTATGGCGAAAAGAAACGGCCACCCAATTGGAAATATGAAGTGAACGACAAGGTCAGAATAGTAAAGGCTAGGATAGCTTTTCAAAAGGGGTATTTACCAGCTTGGTCGACCGAAATTTTTAAAATTATAAGACGCGTGCCTACCGATCCAGTAACGTACGAAGTGGAAGATTTGGATGGCGAACAGATAAAGGGCAAATTCTACGAATTTGAGTTGCAGAGAATTTTAAAGGAGGACGACGTTTACACGGTTGACAAAATTTTGAAAAATCGTAAGCGGCGCGGTAAGACTGAATACTTTGTAAAGTGGAAAGGTTATGACACTAAATTCAACTCTTGGACACACGATATATTCAAAGTTTAGCTTCACATTCTTGCAGTCTGACAGAGCACACACGCAAGCAGTAACGACAATGTCGCACTTCTATCTTACTCTTCCAAGCAATTCTTCAATGCCCCATTTCCCCGACAATACAACCACACACTTTACAACGAAATTGGAAAATGCAATTTCCCTCTCCGGACGCTGGGAAGTTGCTTTGACAGAGTTTCAATATCCATATACATGGTACAATGTGCAAGGTGAGCAGGGCAACTTTATGTATAACCAAATTCCTAAAAGAGCAGACCCCAATGCTGAGTGGTATTCTATACATGAATTGTGTCATGTCCCTGCCGGCTATTACGAAAGCGTGGAAGATATAGTTCATACAGTGAACGAGAAAATAGAGGCAGCATCCAAATTGCATTCGCTCGTTCGGCATCCAAAATTTGAATACGACAAAGTAACGAAAAGACTCACGGGTAAAATAAATCTCGCTACAAGTATAGGATTCTCTTCGCACCTGTGTGATATTTTTGGCATAGGAGAAAATCAGAAACTTATCGAAAATTTCGATTACGGTCACTATGTATACGAAAGTAGATACGAAGATTATATCAAAGCATGGGACGAGATGCCCGACAAGGAATGGATTTCCGAGAAGACCTGCAATATAAATCCAGCATTTTCATACGTGTACGTGTATTGTAATATTTTGGAAACTGTGGCGCTTGGCGATGCGAAAGCGCCTTTGCTACGCATAGTTGATATAACTGGTAAAAGCGGTGACACCGTGCATGTCATGTACAAAAATGCAATATACGTACCGCTTCAGCAAAAGTCTTTCGATTCTATAGAGATATATATGAGAGGTGACAATGCCAAGCCTATACCATTCGAGTCTGGGAAGTCGCTCGTTATACTTCATTTCAGACAGTGCGCCAATATATAAAAATGGCACATTTCTATCTCACCTTACCAAGCAACAGTTCGATGAATTTTTACGCAGACAATACTGTAACACACTTTACCACCCGGTTGGAGAATGCCATTTCTCTAAGTGGTGACTGGGAAGTTGGTTTAATCGAAGTCCAATACCCTCATACGTGGAACAATTTAGGTAGAAACGAAGGCAGAATATCGTATATGCACGTCAAGTTTAACGGCAATGGTGCCATGCGTCCCGACCCCATGCATAAAAGAACGCGTTTGCCGGCCGGCTACTATGAAACGCCGCTTCACCTTATCGAATGCATAAACAATTTTATAAGTCTTGCTGCCGACGAAATGAAGTTGGAGAAATTTCCAAAATTTAAATACGATGCAGTAACTAAAAAAGTCGAGGGTGTTATAAATAAAGGTACAAACATACAATTTTCGCAAGCAATATCTTCGATGCTTGGCATCGATGTGCATCAAACACCCATTCTCAATTACCACGAGGACAACAATCACATTCTTGAATTCGTAGGCGACAACGCCTGCGATATAAATAGAGGCTTTTCTTCTCTGTACATTTATTGTAACGTGCTTGAACAAGTGCCTGTTGGAGATACGAAGGCTCCATTGTTGAGAATTGTAAACGTTAGTGGGAAAAGTGGTGACAGCGTGCGTACGACTTACGAAAAGCCCATCTACGTACCACTACAGCAGAAGAATTTCGACTCTATCGAAGTAGATATAAGGACCGACACGGGCCTTCCTGTCCCATTCGAAAGCGGAAAGTGCATACTCACACTACACTTCCGCCATTGCAAGATACCTTACCTTTTACAATGAAAAAACCATTTTGCTGCGATGCGAGCCGTTCGGCATACGAAGACTATTATATGCAACAGAGTGGCAATGGCATGTCTGTATTTCAAGGCGCTCGTCTTCAGCGCGGTCACGGCTTGGGTAGTTTTCTTGGTGGACTCTTTAGAAATGCCTGGCCACTTATACAGACTGGCGCTAAAGCGCTTGGCAAGCAGGTGCTGAGAACGGGACTCCAGATTGCCAACGATGTCGCCGACGGCGATCAGATCATGGACGCGGCCAAGCGCCGAGTCCCAGAAGGTATAAAGGCGTTTACAAGTTCAAACGATTTTAATACACAGAGTGGCAGCGGACGAAAAAGACGTAAGAGATTGCTGAGAAGAAATAAGAAAAGAATCAAGGAAGACGTATTTGGAATAATTTAAAATGGCGTTCGTTCATCCTCAGTCTTGCGAGTGTGCAAAAAGCGAATTGGACCTCTTTAGCGTGCCTGCTACGCAGACAAGCATAGAAGCCGGGTCGTACGTGGAATATAATCCAATAGCAACCATTTCGCAGGGTACTCCTATAGAATTTAGCATTACTGGCACTGGGCAAGATTATTTAGATCTGTCAAACACTCAGCTGTACGTAAGAGCCTCTATCGTACGAGCGAATAATGATGCTACAGATGCGGGCGACCACGTTGGACCTGTCAACCTTTTCTTACACAGCCTATTTTCAGAGGTAGACATAACTTTAAACGACACATTGGTTACGGCTTCAAACAACACGTATGCGTACCGCAGCTACTTGGAAACTCTACTCAGTTACGGCAGTTCAAGCAAAAATTCTCAACTCACCTCTGCATTATTTTACAAGGACACTGCCAGACGCTTTGAGGAAGCCAATCCCCACGACGATGCTGGCATGAACATTGGATTCAAGAAGCGCAGTGCTCTGACCGACGAAGGACGTGTGGTCGATATGTTGGGTGGTATTCACAGCGACCTCTTCTTTCAGGAACGCTTCTTGCCAAACGACATTAATATAAAAATTCGCTTCGTGCGTAATAAGGACGCATTCTGTCTTATGTCTTCAGCTGTGGGGCCCACATACAAAGTAAAAATACTGGAGTGCAAATTGTATGTCAGAAAAGTTAGACTAAGTCCCTCTGTCTTCCTTGCCCATGCTAAAGCATTGGAGATTGGAAATCTGAAGTTTCCCATTCGCAGGGTTGTTTGCAAGACTTTTACGGTTCCTAGAGGTAATTTGGACGTGACACAAGAAAGCCTCTTCTCTGGTCAACTTCCAACACGTATCGTGTTCGGATGCATTGACAACGACGCATTCAACGGTACCTACACAAAAAGCCCATACAATTTCAAACACATGAACTTGTCTCAATTAAAAGTATATCTGGATGGACAGCAGCAAAGTATAAAACCTCTGGAAACTAATTTTGCAACTGGTCAGTTTGTGAATGCCTATGCCTCACTCTTCATGGGCACTGGTAAATGGCAGAGAAACGACGATAACGACATCTCCAGAGAAGATTACGCGAACGGGTATTGCCTATACGCATTCGATTTAACGCCTGATCTGGCAGAAGGTGACCACTTCAATTTGGTCAAATCGGGCAATGTGCGTGTGGATATGAAGTTCTCTCAGGCTTTGGAATCTACAATAAATGTCATCGCCTTTGCAGAATTTGAAAATATTCTCGAGATTGACAGATCCCGAAACGTGATATTCGACTACAACAATTAGAGAAAAGATGGACGGTATTACGATAGAAAATATTCTACGAAGAGATCCGAGATGCGCAGCCATGTTCGTGGGAGTTTTTGCGTGCAATCGTCTACCCAAGTGGATTAATACAAATAGACCTTCTATTTTTGTGTGCAATACAGATACGTACGGTCAGCCCGGTATTCACTGGGTGGTGTTGTATATCGAAAGCCCAAATTATGGTGAATTTTTCGATAGTTTGGGGAAACCGCCAGATGTGCCATTCAGAACATTTCTACACAGGCATTGCACTCGTTGGATTTACACAAATAATCAAATTCAGAGTTTAATCAGTAGGCTGTGTGGTCATTATTGTATTTTTTATGCATTACATAGAAGTAGAGGTCTAAATATAAATGCTGTTTGCAACAATTTCACAAGAGATACAGGCTTAAATGATTTTTTAGTTCATAGGTTTTTGCATGATATTACTAAATAAATGTGTTTCAATTTTAAAGACTTGTGTTTTTTTCATGGTGTGTGAACGAATTTGCTACAATGATTTTAAAAGAGAGGCTAAGAATGCGAATAAGAGTATTTGTAGGAAGAGAAGGAAAGGAGGGAATGGAGGAAGAGAAGGGATGGAGGGTGTGGAGGAAGAGAAGGGATGGAGGGTGTGGAGGAAGAGAAGGACTGGAGGGTGTGGAGGAAGAGAAGGACTGGAGGGTGTGGAGGAAGAGAAGGGTGTGAAGACGAATGGGCTATACTTTGACGCATGCGTGTCTATGTGTTATAAATGAATACGTGTGTGATCAAAGATTTTGTGTACGGTCGATAAAAGCAATGATACTGAATAGGTAGTCTTTACAATTGCGTTTGAAGCAGTCGTCCATTTCAATAGGCCGCTCCATCGGTGCCCGGAGCGTTATGTTTGTCGGGTGTCTGTTATGGCACGCTTCACTGCGCGCGCGACCACCGTCCGTCGACCGATGCCTCGGGGCATAAGTCCGTTATGTTTGGCGTACGACTGTCAATCACACGCTTCACTGCGCGCGACCACCGTCGCCGCTTTGTCGCCTCGGGGGTGTTCACCGTCGTGTGACAATAATTATAGGGTTCAGTGGGCGCACTCTAGAGGCGTCGACTATTGGGGGCGCTATGGGAGTGCAATACCCTGTGAAGGGTTAAAAATTTATTATTCAATGTCTGTAATTATTTTTGACGTAAGTCACACAGACAGACAGACAGACAGACAGACAGACAGACAGACAGACAGACTGGAATGCACACGCAAAGGCCTTTACATCAAAAGGGTTATAATTATAGGGTTGTTCCTAGAAGAATGCACCACTCCAGCTAAGTGTTCTCTCCGCCGCGGTCTTTTGAAATGACAGTTATAGGGGAAGAATACCCCACTCCAGTTAAGTGTTCTCTCCGCCGCGGTGATTTGAAAAGGCCAATCCTTTGTGTTTTCTCCGCCGCAGTGATTTGAAAAGACCGGGCCTTTGTGTTTTCTCCGCCGCAGTGATTTGAAAAGACCAGTCCTTTGTGTTCTGGAAGTGGATTACGTCATTTTTCCTTTGTGTTTTGATAACTAATTGCCGTTTTTAATGGCTTTTTAACGAGAGTTTGTACCCGCCGTTAGCCACTACTTATGTTCATTATTTACATTCAAAATTGAGAGGTGTGCCCCGCACCAAACTTTTATTTAAACGGTGCCGTATATCAGCGCAAGATTTGACACAGTAGTAGAATGGATAATTACCTTCAATTTAGTATATTGATCACAATGTTAGGATAAAAAGTGTTCAAGTTATAAGGCGTCAAAGTTGTTGCATTTATTTTGGCCCACCCTGTATATGGTCGACGCAGCCGGGGACGACAGAAGAAAAGATGGGAGGACGTGATACCGCAGGGCCTGAAGCTGCTCAAAATGAAGAAAGAAGGCACTGAAAACAGAGACCAGTGGAGGATAAGGATCCGGGTGGCTGACCTCTCGCCATGGGAAATAATTCTAGTATGAAGGGAAAGAAGAACTTTGACTTATATGAGGTTAGGTCTGTGAGAAAAGAGACCTTTTACGCAATGTACCAATCTGATTAAAACCAAAAAACCCTCTGTTTGCATCTTCATTTATCTGCGGGTGGTGGGAGTGTATTTCTCGTGTTTGCCATCTAAAGATCTAAACACATCCCACAGTATATATAGCCTAAGCCAATAGACGTCCTTCCAAATTCACAGCTCAACTGGAGCGTCTATATCCCGTATCTGCATTGCGTACTCAATCAATCACAACAGAGACCTATATGAACAGCGTATAGCACACCACCAACGTATATTCTTACTTCGTAAATTTTTAAGGATCCACCAACCGATAAGTAATTGCGTCTGCAGTGGGTGGAGACACGAGACGAGATGTTTGGTATTAGCCGCAGATCCCACTGAGGGAAAAATTAAGCAAGCGATAAAAAACTCACGCGGCAGCAGTGAAAGAAAGACTGTGAAACAGAACTTGGAACATAAAACCGCATCTATTGCTTTTTTCTGCGACTGATTTAAAGGTCCCACACAGCACGATTTGCAACCACGCCGGAAAAATTAAACCACGCTGGTATTGCAGACCTTGGGTAGTAAGTAATCTGTGGTTATTCACTCCAGGCTTTCAATACAGAATGATATAGGATGGAAGAAAGTCAGTTGGGCAGTTTGTTAAAAAGATCCAGACCCAAGTAAACACAAAATAGATCTACATGTTTCTTGCAAATGTACATTGTATAGGGCATCATAGTTTTCGTGCCTATAGACATAAATATAGCAGATTTCAGACTGGGGCCTACAGACATGTAGATTTGAAACTCAAATTTAAAGCTTAAATTACTTCAGATTTTAAACTGCTGTATATCAGCAATCATAAAATGAAAACTAAAGTAATTAACAGCCTAAATGAAGAAGAAATATTATGGCTCCAGCTATAATTGAACTCAGAAGAGCTGCAAACATATAGCCCCTCCAATTTAACAGGAACTGACAGCGGTCATAATAACAATATATTAAACAATAAAAAAATATGACCAGTCCAAGATTTGGTGTACACAAGACAACTAGACTTCATGCATGGATACAGCACCGTGTACACTGTACAGATGGCAATTAGAACTGCCCCCCTATCACTAGGCAGCGTATACCAAATGCCCATGAATAGTAGGTGGGCAGTCTCAACTGCCCGCGAACAGCAGGCAGTAAAAATTACTCACTAAATCTGCAGACTGCAAAATTATAGTACACTTGTACAGTATAGGCATATAGAGATAAGCACGCACGCACGCACGCACACACACACACACACACGATTTCAGAGCATGGGTATATAATTAATTGGTCAGTAGCCATTTAAGCATGGGCAGCTGCTGACTGCCCACAGACGGAAATGCCTATGAGTCCTGCAGCAGCAGAAGGCAGTCGTTCTAACGACTCGCTAATTCTATAGGTAAAGCCAACACTATATAATACACTCAAGTAAGTCAACAGGCGGCAGACGCAGAGGAAAGCAGGCAGCTGGTCTCTGACGGGCGACGGGCGGCACCGGAAGTCCTAACTGGCCGGACAATCAATGCACTTGCGGCTAATGGCCATTTCCGAGTGCCGCCTGCGTTTGGTCGCCGTCGTCGTTGAAGGTAAGAAGACAGACGGCCGTCGATCAGAGAGGGAGGGAGAGAGAGAAACAGACAGACAGACAGACAGACAGACAGACAGACAGACACACAGACAGACACACAGATAGAGACAGACAGACTGACACATACAGACAGATAGAGACAGACAGACAGAGACAGGCAGACAGACAGACACATACAGACAGACAGAAACAGACATACACAGACAGACACACAGACAGACAGACATACATACATAGACAGACACACAGACAGAGACAGATAGGGGAGCGGGTGGCGGAGAGCGTCGGTCTCAGCGTCGGTCGGCGACCACAGATCCATTTGCACCTTGAAGAAGCAGACGACGACGTCGCTTGCCGCCCATTTAGCACGCATGCGCAACGATGATCCGACGAGCAGACGACGACCCGGGTTTCCTTCCTGCAGGCGGCTATTCACAAGCGGCGGTGGAGGTGGGGTCGGCTGCGGTGGGGTCGTCGGCTCCTCCTTAGTCTAATCTACTAGGGACTGTGGACGGAGTGGACGGAGGATTGAGTAAGACGAAGGAAACGGTGGTCACTCAGTGATCAGGATAAAAATGGCCGCTGCGTTGCACATCAAGAAGAAGGAGAAGTAGAAGGAGGAGGAGGAGGAGGAAGAAGAAGAAGAAGGAGGAGAAAGAGAAGGAGGAAGAAGAGTAGGAAGATGGGAAGGAGGAGCAGCAGGAGGAGGAGGAGTAAGAAGAGAAGGAAGTAGAAGGAGGAGAAGGAGGAAGAGGAGGAAAAAAGGGGGAGGAGGAGGAGAAGGAAGAAGAATAAGAAGAAGAAGCGCCGACTTTATTTTCAGAAGAAGCAAATGGATGGCCGCTTAGATCGCCGATGATCATCATCCGATACAGAAGATGCAGAAGACGATGATGTTGCATAATTCAGTGGATGAGGAAGGAGGAGGAAGAAGGAGGAGGAGGATGGAGGTGCAACTGATATACATACACAAAAGAATTCCTAACTAAAAGCCCACAACACATGAACGCCTCGCCTCGCCTCCTCTGATGAGTTGATTCCCTAGTGGGGGAGGGGTTGTGGGAGGGGGCTACATAAATCTATGATCCCCCACCGCTCTATAGGTTCTTCGTATTTTTTTCTCAGGGTGCTTTGTAATCTGAGGCACGTGCTCCTATAGGTCTTTTTACACATATTATCAGAGCCAGCGGTGTGTCAAAATCGTAAATAATGAGTTGGATCGGAATCTTAAAAGTCTACACATTGTTCAGCATGGTAATAAAGCATGGAACTTGGCAACAACATACTCAAACAACAAAAGCAAAACAAAATACTGAAAAAACATACTCTAAACAACACACTCCAAACAACACACCCATGGGCGGAGTTGGTTTAAGTTCTTGAGGGGGGGGGGGTAAAATAACTTGGGCTTTGGGTCGGAGACCAGAACGAGTGGTGCCGACAATATTTTCATCAACGAAATTTCTGAAGATCTTTTTAAAGTCTCATGAAAATATACCATTTTCCCACCCAAAAAGACTGATAACCTTTTTAGTCTTTCGGTAAATCTCGTAAAAAAATTGGGGGGGGGGACCTTTTTGGGGAGCATAGCCTAAAATACATCACTGATAACTAAAACCCGTTAATGAAAAATAATCACAGACATCAACATTTGGTTGATACACCCAAAGTAACATTCCGAATATTTTCAGCAGCGACTTATATTGCTCCATCGGATTTAAAAATAAGGTACAATATCCAGCTTCGTATATGATAAGCAAAACGTTCATTTCCATACTGAATGCACAGCACATGGTTCAAACAGTTTGGCCAGCGAAACAGGTTTTGTTGTTATTTGCCCATATACAGTATCTTCTCAAATTGAATAAAACCTTTCATACATATTAACTATGGTTATTAATATGATGCTTTCGGTCACCTCTGAGGCAGTTACTATCATTGGACGTTGAATAAGTTCCAGCGAATGTAGCCTAAAGGCTTTGCTTTGATGCCTAGTTATCTTAATGGCACTTGACACAGACAGCGAATAAAGTATGCCAGCCACCTATCTCTAGTGCACCAACTTGAAGGAACTGGCTGATGCGCAATGTATCTTTTCGGAAGCGTAATGTATCTTTTTTCTGAGTGTAATGTATCTTTTTCTCCTCAGTATCTTTCTGACATGTAAATATCTTTTTCTGAAGTGTAATGTGTCTTTTTCTGACACGTAATGCATCCTTTTGTGAAGCATAATGTATCTTTTTCTTACGTGTAATGCATCTTTTTCTGACACATAATGCATCTTTTTGTGAAGCGTAATATATCTTTTTCTTACGTGTAATGCATCTTTTTCTGACACATAATGCATCTTTTTGTGAAGCGTAATATATCTTTTTCTTACATGTAATGTATCGCCTTTCTGCGTTTAATATAAGAACAATTCATTTGGTTTCCATGCAAACCGCAAAGTATCGAAGTATGCAGTGCCATCATTATGCCCGCATCTAAGATATATATATCTAAATATATCTAAGATATATATATATATATATATGTATATAGGCTTATAGGGCCATGAAAATAATCGACAATGTGATATGAGGTTTCAGTGTGTGCAACAAGCATTGCATGCACAAAGTGTTTACGACAGAAAGCTGTCATCGAATGTATCTGAAACATCCGCATCCGCAATGCTTAGTGGCACAGAACCGCAGACTCTTTTTATGACCGCAAGGTTTCAGTTATCGATAGCACTTTGCTGCTCGTCGCAATGCCATCGACAATGACTGAAAAAAATTTTTTTCTCGCGTTTGCAATAGCACCCCTTCAAGTTCTCTACTCAGAGGCGCTCCCGACTACAGCGTGGACACTGAATCGGAGTTTCACGCCGAAGCAACTGAGCAATTGTGAGTGAAGGACTTGCTCAAGATCCCAACACGGCGGCTTGAGGTGGATTCGAACCTGCAGCCCTTTGGCTGCAAGGCGACGAACATACCCACTATACTCACCGGGCCCTACAATCGTCTTGTTTCATTGACAGCTTATACTCACTCACTCAGCCATTGTCACCCAATAATATTCTTACATTGTGCAACTTTTTTAATATTATACAATCCTGTTTTTGTGCTAACATATGGGCATTAGTCACATGCCAACAAAGAATAGTCACTTCATAGCAGCCACTCCAGTATCAAGCCTGCCAACATGAGATCACAGATTTAATGAAACCAATTAAGCTGCATCAGTTTAGCCTGTGACTGTATAGTGGTTGGTCAATGCAGTCCCTGAACATGACCTGGATTTCTGTTTATATTTCACCAATAAAAAAAAAAAGGTGGAAAACATTTCTGAGTACCGATACTATGCAGACGATGGGGCAATAAAGTGGAAATAAAAAGAACATGTTTCTCAAGTCTGCTGTGCAATGCTATGTGTGTAACCATCTTTTTTCACAGCATCCGATATGTTAATACTATACTCAGATTCCTTAGTTCATATCCAATGAAAAAGGAATGCATGATCGTAAAAGTCAGCAATAAACTGGTCGTAATTCGTAAAGTAATATACATGGAAAGCAAGGTGAAAGAATGCTCTGCATGAGTGACATCCCTTTTGCAAGCTATAGCACAATCAGAGTCTGAAGTATCTAGGTCAAGCTGTTGCTATGGTTCCTTGAAATGATCTAAGTGTATTTATTGTTCATAGTGGATCATTGTGGCTGATATCCACAGCAGAAGTGGTTGAAATATTACAATTAATGTTAATCGGTCAGTCCTCCTCCTCAAGAAGGTGCATGGTAACAACCACCAGCTAAATCAGATATATGGCTTGTAATTGCAATCACAGCAATTTATGTATCATCTCCAACTGAGCAAGCACTTGTACTTCTAGGGTGCTTTACAGTGTCAACTGACAGCACATGATATAGGAGTCACACAGTGACAAAGCAACTACAGTCATTAGTAAAAAGCAGCAATCATCGAATAGTTTATCAGTCAAAAACTAAAGACTTCGACTTGTAGAGGTAATGGTACTTCCTGTCTCTAAGTTATCACTTTATACAACAGCAGTAGGTCTTCTGTGACTGATACATTTATGCTGCAAAATTGTATGCACAATCAGTCAATTGCCTAATTAAAAATAGACCCTACAGATATTTCTGAGCTACATGTATACACACTGCATATCAATTTGATCTTGAGCCTATAAGTTTAAGCATTATAAATCTCAACAACGATGATGACGACGATGATGATTATGATGATGATATGATGATGATGACGATAACAATGACATTTTCTATTGTGTCATAACACAGCACATGCTGTTACAAATGATTGATCTTGAGCTGTACCAGATATAGGAGCTAGTGTAAAGCCATGGCTTCTCAAAGTCCACCATGTCCTTCATGGCACGTCCTATTCCATAAGTTTCCAACGTTCGCTCCTCCACGTGTCCTATAGTCACGGCCACACAGGTGTCAAGGTCAATAAATTCTGTGTCTCCAGCTTCTCCTCCTCCTCTTCCTTAGTCCTCCTCCTCCTCTTTCCTCCTCCTCCACCTCCTCCTCGGTCCTCCTCCTTCTCCTCAGTCATCCTCCTCCTCTCTTCCTCCTCCTATTTCCTCCTCTTCATCTTCCTCCTCCTCCTCCTCAGTCCTCCTCCTCCTCCACCTCCTCAGTCCTCCTCCTCCTCAGTCCTCCTCCTCCTCCACCTCCTTCTCCTCCTCAGTACTCCTCCTCCTCCTCTTTCCTCCTTCTCCTCCTCTTCCTCCTCAGTCCTCCTCCTCCCCTTTCTCCTCCTCCTGCTCCTACTCCTCCTGCTTCTCCTCAGTCCTCCTCCTCCTCCTCATCTCTTCCTCCTCTTATTTCCTCCTCTTTCTCCTCCTCCTCCTCTTCCTCCTCCTCTTCTTCCTCCTTCTCTTCCTCCTCCTCCCCCAATGCTCATCCATTCACGCTGCTGTAATGTTGTAATCAATGCGTTTGCAATGCTAAGGCGAACCACGCACATCTCGTAATTAACTTGCAAGCAGACGACACAACGATAAATTACATGAAACGTGATTAACCTCAACTCTAATAGCAACACTTGAGCAGCTCACGTTCTGTAGTGCTATCCATTCTAGGAAATTCAGGACATGATTCATGCACTTTATTTTTACTGCTGTGCGGATTGCAGCTTCCTCAGCCTGTATCACGGTAGGGAGTCCAATGTTAAAGGCAAGATATCTTAAAGTTTTTAAACTGATGAATAACAAATATATAGAAGATGATTTTTTAATTAATGGAAGCAAAGTTTTAAAATTCTCTTCATCCTGCAATGCAGGATAACCTGGTTGTTCCCCCGCATATCATACATCTACAATGTAACATTGAAGTTAACAGGTCAGCCCTTCTGTGTGGAACCTGTAGTCTCAAATGCAGTCTGCAACATGTAACATGAGTTTCTTCTTCATCATTTCATGGCCACATCTTGCCATGTTCTTAATTTTGAAAACTCTTTAATGATTTAATCAGTCAGAGCATTTAAATTAAATAGCATCTCTCTCCAAGGTGCATACTCAAAAGATATTTACCAAGGCACATACACAAACGATACCTATGAGCTT
>CAMAOG010000065.1:0-7500 GCA_945859605.1 Lumbricus rubellus | reverse complement strand
CCAGAAGCGTCATTATTTATAAAGGCGATTACGCAGGACCGCAATTAAGATAGACATTGACCAAAACACGGAAGAGTTGTATATCTTCTTATTATAACGGATCATCAATTAATCGAACTGATTGATGATGCATGTGACGTGTATACGAGTGGGATTTAATGACTCGTGCATGCAATGATGCCCAATTCATATTTCATCTACCTGCCAGTATACACCTGCATGGACCTGTCATTGAAGTGCTAGTTGGAAAAGCAGACGATGCCATCTAATTCACTGCGATTTTGGCGGGAACCGGGCATGCATGCCATGGACGTTTTTGGGAAGATGATTTTATGGGTTAAAAATCCTCAAATCAAATCATTTCCGAAACAACATAACATTGACATGACTTGTTCTGTTTGATTCATTGATACCATTAAAAAAATTACCAATGATCAGACTTATCCTAAATCTTTTGATCCAATGATCCGACTTAATCTTTCGATCATAATTATATAATTTATAGTCCGGCTTAATCTATATTTTATCATTGATCTGATAAAAATCTATTCAAAAAAATGACCAGGTTTTATATTGATCCAATGATCCGACTTAAATCTTTTGATCCAATGATCCGACTTGATCTTTTTGATCCATGTTTTTGTATCTGCATTTAATGCGTGGTTCACTGACTTACTACATGTACACGTGTACATGTACAATACATGCATTATTATGCATGCATAATTGCATATTTTTACGTCTGTTTATATATGTATAAAACATTGTATATGTATACACTAGACGGTTATCTTTCGTACATGTTGATGACGAGAGTGTTACAAGATCCGATACTATTAAGACCAATGTATATCAAGACAAGAAATCCAATCGTTCTCTCATAGAGATTCTGCAGCCTTTGAAAAATGGCCGGACGAGGCAACGCTTCCAGCGCCGCATATCAATGCGCCTGTTGTGCGTCGCCTTCGACCGCCCCACCGGATAGTAGTACTCCGCGTCGAAATATAGATCCAGGAGACACGGTCTTTTATTGCCGTAATCAAGTCGTCATGAGAGCAACATGACGCCGATCGGCATGAATAGAACAAGCGGCATGAGTGGTGGTGGAGGGCGGGGGATGGCAGTGCATGAGTTGGTGTGGGGCTGAACAGGTTTCAGAGCGAAGATTGTTCCGGGTTAGAATAAGACAATGAAGGACGGATTTTAAAAATCATTGCTAAATCAAAGCAAAAGAAAAGTCTTTTAAGCCAGAAACAGAAGTCTCTTAAGCCAAAACAAAAGAAGTCTGCATGTTAGCCCAAAGCAGAAGAAGTCTATTAAGCCAAAAACAGAGGAAGTCTCTTAAACCAAAAAACAGAAGAAGTCTATTAGGCCAAAAATAGAAGAAGTCTCTTAAGTAAAAAAACAAAAACTCTCTTAAGCCAAAAACAAAAAACCTTTCTTGAGCCAAAAGCATGCAGAGAAAGTCTCTTAAGCCAAAAACAGAAGGAGTCTCTTATGCCAAAAACAGTGGAAATCTTTTGAGCCAAAAACAGAAGAAGTCTCTTAAGCCAAAAACATGCATGCAGAGAAAGTCTATTGAACCAAGAACAGAAGAAGTCTCTTAAACCAAAAACAGAGGAAGTATTAAGCTTAAAAAACAGAAGAAGTCTCTTAAGTGAAAAACAAAAGAAGTCTGTTAGCCCAAAATCAGAAGAAGTCTCTTAATAAGCAAAAAAACAGAAGAAGTCTCTTAAGCAAAAAAAGAGGAAGTCTCTTGAGCCAAAACGGAAGAAGTCTATTAAGTAAGCTGACCAAAACGCTGGCCGCTACTATATATTGACCGCCGCACGTAATATATAGGCCAACTACTGTTAATTCACTTTCATACGGGAGTGTGCACTTGTTTTTCGTGTATATGACTGCACTGACTATTCCACTTTTCTAACTCACCTTTTGTTTTGTATTATTATTCTAGTTAAGGTATTTTGTTCATAAAGCTGCTTTATTTTCCAGTCGGCCGTGCTGAATATTTCTAAACCAATTCTCTCAGGTTGCCCTGGCTAGCGGGACCTTTGGCCCCTTTTGGATCTCCTGGGCGATCCGACATAATACATATATGATGTAGAATTACAGTATCTGTATATAAGTTGTTGGTTGCCGAATAAAAAATGTTATGTTATGTTATGTTAAAGGGTTTTAAAACAACAGTTCTTTTTTTAGTTTTAGGCTATTCTGCAGAAAGTCGGTCAATTGAAGTCCATTGAAAATAGAATCCGGTACACATAGTTAGCCTGGTCGATGTTTGACATCACACCCGTGCAATAGAAGACCATGCTCTTCTATAAGGTAAAGCGCGACCTTTCGAGTTGAACATGAGCGACAGAATTCGGATAATTAGCTTTGCATTTGCGACCACAGAGTGGAACACAATGGATAATGGCTGAGGTTGGCAGGATTGATGACCATGATTGATAATGATAATGTCTTATAGGCCTTCATGTATATACCTATTTATGTACGTATACTATTATTATGATTACCCTTGTTGTTGCTATTGTTGTTGTTGTCATGATAATAGTAATGTTAGTAGTAGTAGTAGTAGTAGTAGTAGTAGTAGTAGTAGTAGTAGTAGTAGTAGTAGTAGTAGTAGTAGTACTGTAGTAGTAGTAGTAGTAGTAGTAGTAGTAGTAGTAGTAGTAGTAGTAGTAGTAGTAGTAGTAGTAGTAGTAGTAGTAGTAGTAGTAGTAGTAGTAGTAGTAATATTATTATTATTAATAATAATAATAATAATAATAATAATAATAATAACAATAATAATATTAATAATAATAATAATAATAATAATAATAATAATAAAAATCGGGTTAAAAAAATTAATATTTAAAAAAATAAAATAAAAAAAGAAAAAATTATAACAATGATAATAATAACTATAATAATAGCAATATACTAATACAAAACCACAATAGTAATAATAAAAATAAAATAGCAATAACAATAAAAAAATAACAATATTAACAAATATAGTCGTAATAAAAGTAAAAATAATAATTATCAAATTCGTTGCTCTTTCGACTATTTTGTACGTTTTCTACTATGTTTTCAACGGTCTTTTATGTCATACGACGGCGGCGACGCTGAATTCTTGAATGGTAATGATGTCCATATGCATATATATGGTTCGTCCATGCATGCATTAAATACATGCACCTGAGTTGTATACGATGGGACTCCATTTGTGTTTTATATCATCATGACAATTATCATTGTTAGGTCACGCAGGAGATTTTGATACCGTGAAAGCAACGACATAAAAAGGCAGTGATAAAAAAGATCCCGAAGAAACGTGGAACCAATTAAAAGCTCATCGAGAAAAACTTCATCCAAAGTCTTTTGTATAAGTTTATATATGTTGACGGAGACGCATGCGCACACGTATTGGAACGGGTGAGCAGTGCATGAGAGAGACAGACAGACAGACAGACAGACAGACAGACAGACAGACAGACAGACAGACAGAGAAGAGAGAGAGAGAGAGGCATGCAGGCAGGAGGCAGAGAAAGACAAAGAGTCATGTAGATTGCGAAGTGCAAACAAACAGATAAACAGACAGAGAAAGAGATATCCAAACACGCAAGCGGAAGGCAGATGAACATTAAGACACATATACGTAGACAGACAGATATGATGGCAGAAGACATATAATTATACAGAGACCTGTAGGCAAAGACTGGTATTATGTATACATGTATAATGCCCCGTGGCTATACTCTGACGGGCAGGCATCTTTACATGTATAAGCGATACCCTATACAGAGAAGGAGCGGCCGTTTTCACCATGGGAGACAGAGCACATGCATGCACCTGCAGCCTTTAACCCGTGATCATGTATTATAGAATTTTACACATACAAAACATATACATACAAAACATATACATACATGCATAAAACATGCACGAATACATACATGCATGTATGTAAAAGTTATTAAATATGCATAATTATAGCCCTATATATAGGCACGTATACACATGTACATTAACCCTCATGCGACCAACATATTTTACTCCTTAATATGACCCACAGGGGTCCCGTGGGACCCCAATAGTCGATAACACGTTCAGTGCTTTATTCGCTTGTTGAAACTTCATTTTATATTGCTATAGTTCAAGTTATGGCAGTTTATTGTTTGTTTGATGTGTACTTGTTATAGCGCCCATCATAATAACCACTCAGAAGCGCTCCCGACTACTGCGCGGACACTGAATCGGAGTTTCACGTCGAAGCGCTGAGCAAAAGATCCCTACACTGAGCGATTTTTTTTTGGGGGGGGGGGTATTTATTACCTTCTAATAATAAAATCGTCTAGATTAATGCTCAACTCAGCGTCAATTGAAACAACTCAGAAGCGCTCCCGACTACTGCGCGGGCACTGAATCGGAGTTTCACATCGAAGCGCTGAGCAAAAGCTCCATCCACTGAGCGATGTTTCTTTGGGTATTTATTACCTTCTAATAATTATCGGCCAGATTATTAATGCTCTACTCAGCGTCAATTGAAACTACTCAGAAGCGCTCCCGACTACTGCGCGAACACTGAATCGGAGTTTCACGTCGAAGTTGACCCTGGCTGCCGGGATTGAATTTCTACAATCTACACCACAGTTCTTTATCGCAGCTCTGATTGGTGCTTAGTTTGTATGAATCACTGCTTGCTATGCCATGTGAGGTGTTACCATGGCATATCCGATTACTGTCAAGAAGGTACGTCGACGCCATGATCTCTGCGAGATCTTCCAATCTGGATTATTGCTGAGACACATATTGTAAGAAGCAATTCCAGTGATTCGAGGATGTTGAAGAACATCGTCATAGACCAACGGTTGACTTTTCTTCTTGTGGTTCACATTATAGCCAGGTGATACGTTATAATTGTCAACACCACTTTTGGTTCCATTAGGCCTATAATGGAGGGTTACTTCTGGCTTGTTGTTCATCTAGGCATACATGTATGTGGTGGCATCGTGCTGCAGAGTGAATAAACAGCACAGCTGTGCCTGGTTTAGAAATAAATGATAACCTACAACAGTAGGTTCGTCAGGAAATGCAAACAAAGAGCTCATTTCCTGGCGCCCCATGCCTGGCCTTCATTATATATGAAATATTTTATCTGGTACAACGTTTCTGCCACTGTGCCGCCATGGTAACTGGTGATAGCCTACTAGTTGTTTCACAACTCTTGACTTGTCTCACGCTGTTCCCTCTGTCACTGCCCGGGTATAGGCCTATGTCAATGGCTATGAAGTGACAGCATCGCAGCACACCATATCTTGATACCATAGTTTGCAGGTTTGAACTTCATGTGCTGCTTGAAGTTACACCTGCCACAGTAAGCTCATCCACTCACAGACTTGTAAGCTTACCAGGAAGAAATTCATTGGCAATGATACTGAGCAGAAAACATTTTTCTTAGGTAACGGAAAGCAGCAACTTTGTTGTTGTTCAGCCCTTCAGCGACATATGAAGTGTTTTATGCTCAATTGCCTTGTTGCAAAATCTCATGCACCGGTAGCCTACTTCAGGATGCACGAAATTGTGTTCTGGACATGGTCATTATTTGTGCTATAGCGTTTTCCAACGCCACTCTATATTCCAGAATTGTCTGTATTGCTTCTTTTGCACTAAATCGTACTGGATAAATTCTCGCTGTCATAATATCTTTTCATAAAATAGCGTTCGGTTCCATAGGAAAAATCGTCCTAAGGCTGGGGTCCCGCGGTACCCCACCAGATATTTTATATTTAAAAAATAACCGCAAAAGTTAAACCGGATTTTATTAGATGTAAATAATGAGCGATGTCCAAGTGACAAATTCATAAAACGTCGTTAAAAAATATTGACTATCAAAAAAGTAGCACGAGCCGAAACAGTGCTGGGGTCCCCGGGGACCCCAGTTGGTCATTTGAGGGTTAAATAAATGAAATCGACAAAACTTCATAATAATTATGTTTATGCTTTCTCGTTTGTGCATGGGTCCCTCTGTTTTGAATAACCTCATTTATGGCGGGACTTGTCTAACACTTTTTCATCAAGTTCCTCTTTTGCCCGCCTCGATCGGGAGCACCTCTGAATAGTCAGCTCATGGAAGTGCACGCCATGGAGAGTGACTGGAGACATATAAATTCCACAGATACATAGGCTATAAATTATGTCTGCCCAATGCCCAGCACAGCTATAGCTTCTACGTCACTGTCTCCGTTCCCACTCCATCCCCTCTCCATCCGCCTTCCCTTCCCTCCCTTCCCTCTCCCTCTCCCTCTCCCTCTCCCTCTCCCTCTCCCTCTCCCTCTCCCTCTCCCTCTCCCTCTCCCTCTCCCTCTCCCTCTCCCTCTCCCTCTCCCTCTCCTCTCCTCTCCCTCTCCCTCTCCTCTCCCTCTCCCTCTCCCTCTCCCTCTCCCTCTCCCTCTCCCTCTCCCTCTCCCTCTCCCTCTCCCTCTCCCTCTCCTCTCCCTCTCCCTCTCCCTCTCCCTCTCCCTCTCCCTCTCCCTCTCTCTCTCCCTCTCCCTCTCCCTCTCCCTCTCCCTCTCCCTCTCCCTCTCCCTCTCCCTCTCCCTCTCCCTCTCTCCCTCTCCCTCTCCATGTCCCTCTCCCTCTCCCTCTCCCTCTCCCTCTCCCTCTCCCTCTTCCTCTCCCTCTCGCTCTCTATAGATATATATCTACTCGCTCTCCCTCTCCCATGGTGCACACCCTCCTCGCTCTCTCTCTCTCTCTTCCTTCTCGCTGTCTTCTTGTTTTTAATATGATAATCAAATATTATTGTACACACGAACTCATTTATCTGTTACCATGACGCAACTTCACTGTCGATAAATCTCATCTTCAAAATATCCAGGATGTCTTTTTAAATGGAAAGATATTAATATAAATTCGATTTATGTATGGCATAAATTATGGCGCATATGTATATATATATATATATATTATATATATATATACGCTCGTCCATATTTCTCGTATTTACGGAAAAGTTGGAAAACGTTTTTGCGAATTCATTTCCTGTTCAAAAATATTTACACGAATTAATCAGGCTCTCCGAATAATATGAAATTATTGTAATAACGTCGATTATATAAGCTTACAACACATGCATGAATAAATTGGTGATGCATGCGAGGCCATTGCAAGGGAAATCATGAGTCTTCTGCATTGAACAGCTGCTATATAGGTTTTCACCATTTGCAGAAAATACAAGCATTAGAGCAGCGATTCCCAACCCGTGGCCCGCGGGCCAAAAGTGGCCCGCCAGGCCTCAAAAAGTGGCCCTCATCTCTCAAATAATTTTTTTTAAATAAAGAAAACTTTGACAATTTGAACAAATAGAACACATAATTAATTTCTTTTACACATTATTTTATTTTGACGACAAAACATCAAACATTCTATTTTGAATCAATTATTACAATTTTATATGCTTTTAGTTAATTAAATTTTAGCCTTGTGGCCCCCTAATGTCCTTAA
>CAMAOG010000064.1:0-40837 GCA_945859605.1 Lumbricus rubellus | reverse complement strand
CCTCCCCTCGGCGAGAGCGGGTGCAAGAGCAACTTGCTCTTGCTCCTCGCTCTCGCTCCTCCCCTCGGCGAGAGCGGGTGCAAGAGCAACTTGCTCTTGCTCCTCGCTCTCGCTCCTCCCCTCGGCGAGAGCGGGTGCAAGAGCAACTTGCTCTTGCTCCTCGCTCTCGCTCCTCCCCTCGGCGAGAGCGGGTGCAAGAGCAACTTGCTCTTGCTCCTCGCTCTCGCTCCTCCCCTCGGCGAGAGCGGGTGCAAGAGCAACTTGCTCTTGCTCCTCGCTCTCGCTCCTCCCCTCGGCGAGAGCGGGTGCAAGAGCAACTTGCTCTTGCTCCTCGCTCTCGCTCCTCCCCTCGGCGAGAGCGGGTGCAAGAGCAACTTGCTCTTGCTCCTCGCTCTCGCTCCTCCCCTCGGCGAGAGCGGGTGCAAGAGCAACTTGCTCTTGCTCCTCGCTCTCGCTCCTCCCCTCGGCGAGAGCGGGTGCAAGAGCAACTTGCTCTTGCTCCTCGCTCTCGCTCCTCCCCTCGGCGAGAGCGGGTGCAAGAGCAACTTGCTCTTGCTCCTCGCTCTCGCTCCTCCCCTCGGCGAGAGCGGGTGCAAGAGCAACTTGCTCTTGCTCCTCGCTCTCGCTCCTCCCCTCGGCGAGAGCGGGTGCAAGAGCAACTTGCTCTTGCTCCTCGCTCTCGCTCCTCCCCTCGGCGAGAGCGGGTGCAAGAGCAACTTGCTCTTGCTCCTCGCTCTCGCTCCTCCCCTCGGCGAGAGCGGGTGCAAGAGCAACTTGCTCTTGCTCCTCGCTCTCGCTCCTCCCCTCGGCGAGAGCGGGTGCAAGAGCAACTTGCTCTTGCTCCTCGCTCTCGCTCCTCCCCTCGGCGAGAGCGGGTGCAAGAGCAACTTGCTCTTGCTCCTCGCTCTCGCTCCTCCCCTCGGCGAGAGCGGGTGCAAGAGCAACTTGCTCTTGCTCCTCGCTCTCGCTCCTCCCCTCGGCGAGAGCGGGTGCAAGAGCAACTTGCTCTTGCTCCTCGCTCTCGCTCCTCCCCTCGGCGAGAGCGGGTGCAAGAGCAACTTGCTCTTGCTCCTCGCTCTCGCTCCTCCCCTCGGCGAGAGCGGGTGCAAGAGCAACTTGCTCTTGCTCCTCGCTCTCGCTCCTCCCCTCGGCGAGAGCGGGTGCAAGAGCAACTTGCTCTTGCTCCTCGCTCTCGCTCCTCCCCTCGGCGAGAGCGGGTGCAAGAGCAACTTGCTCTTGCTCCTCGCTCTCGCTCCTCCCCTCGGCGAGAGCGGGTGCAAGAGCAACTTGCTCTTGCTCCTCGCTCTCGCTCCTCCCCTCGGCGAGAGCGGGTGCAAGAGCAACTTGCTCTTGCTCCTCGCTCTCGCTCCTCCCCTCGGCGAGAGCGGGTGCAAGAGCAACTTGCTCTTGCTCCTCGCTCTCGCTCCTCCCCTCGGCGAGAGCGGGTGCAAGAGCAACTTGCTCTTGCTCCTCGCTCTCGCTCCTCCCCTCGGCGAGAGCGGGTGCAAGAGCAACTTGCTCTTGCTCCTCGCTCTCGCTCCTCCCCTCGGCGAGAGCGGGTGCAAGAGCAACTTGCTCTTGCTCCTCGCTCTCGCTCCTCCCCTCGGCGAGAGCGGGTGCAAGAGCAACTTGCTCTTGCTCCTCGCTCTCGCTCCTCCCCTCGGCGAGAGCGGGTGCAAGAGCAACTTGCTCTTGCTCCTCGCTCTCGCTCCTCCCCTCGGCGAGAGCGGGTGCAAGAGCAACTTGCTCTTGCTCCTCGCTCTCGCTCCTCCCCTCGGCGAGAGCGGGTGCAAGAGCAACTTGCTCTTGCTCCTCGCTCTCGCTCCTCCCCTCGGCGAGAGCGGGTGCAAGAGCAACTTGCTCTTGCTCCTCGCTCTCGCTCCTCCCCTCGGCGAGAGCGGGTGCAAGAGCAACTTGCTCTTGCTCCTCGCTCTCGCTCCTCCCCTCGGCGAGAGCGGGTGCAAGAGCAACTTGCTCTTGCTCCTCGCTCTCGCTCCTCCCCTCGGCGAGAGCGGGTGCAAGAGCAACTTGCTCTTGCTCCTCGCTCTCGCTCCTCCCCTCGGCGAGAGCGGGTGCAAGAGCAACTTGCTCTTGCTCCTCGCTCTCGCTCCTCCCCTCGGCGAGAGCGGGTGCAAGAGCAACTTGCTCTTGCTCCTCGCTCTCGCTCCTCCCCTCGGCGAGAGCGGGTGCAAGAGCAACTTGCTCTTGCTCCTCGCTCTCGCTCCTCCCCTCGGCGAGAGCGGGTGCAAGAGCAACTTGCTCTTGCTCCTCGCTCTCGCTCCTCCCCTCGGCGAGAGCGGGTGCAAGAGCAACTTGCTCTTGCTCCTCGCTCTCGCTCCTCCCCTCGGCGAGAGCGGGTGCAAGAGCAACTTGCTCTTGCTCCTCGCTCTCGCTCCTCCCCTCGGCGAGAGCGGGTGCAAGAGCAACTTGCTCTTGCTCCTCGCTCTCGCTCCTCCCCTCGGCGAGAGCGGGTGCAAGAGCAACTTGCTCTTGCTCCTCGCTCTCGCTCCTCCCCTCGGCGAGAGCGGGTGCAAGAGCAACTTGCTCTTGCTCCTCGCTCTCGCTCCTCCCCTCGGCGAGAGCGGGTGCAAGAGCAACTTGCTCTTGCTCCTCGCTCTCGCTCCTCCCCTCGGCGAGAGCGGGTGCAAGAGCAACTTGCTCTTGCTCCTCGCTCTCGCTCCTCCCCTCGGCGAGAGCGGGTGCAAGAGCAACTTGCTCTTGCTCCTCGCTCTCGCTCCTCCCCTCGGCGAGAGCGGGTGCAAGAGCAACTTGCTCTTGCTCCTCGCTCTCGCTCCTCCCCTCGGCGAGAGCGGGTGCAAGAGCAACTTGCTCTTGCTCCTCGCTCTCGCTCCTCCCCTCGGCGAGAGCGGGTGCAAGAGCAACTTGCTCTTGCTCCTCGCTCTCGCTCCTCCCCTCGGCGAGAGCGGGTGCAAGAGCAACTTGCTCTTGCTCCTCGCTCTCGCTCCTCCCCTCGGCGAGAGCGGGTGCAAGAGCAACTTGCTCTTGCTCCTCGCTCTCGCTCCTCCCCTCGGCGAGAGCGGGTGCAAGAGCAACTTGCTCTTGCTCCTCGCTCTCGCTCCTCCCCTCGGCGAGAGCGGGTGCAAGAGCAACTTGCTCTTGCTCCTCGCTCTCGCTCCTCCCCTCGGCGAGAGCGGGTGCAAGAGCAACTTGCTCTTGCTCCTCGCTCTCGCTCCTCCCCTCGGCGAGAGCGGGTGCAAGAGCAACTTGCTCTTGCTCCTCGCTCTCGCTCCTCCCCTCGGCGAGAGCGGGTGCAAGAGCAACTTGCTCTTGCTCCTCGCTCTCGCTCCTCCCCTCGGCGAGAGCGGGTGCAAGAGCAAGTTGCTCTTGCTCCTCGCTCTCGCTCCTCCCCTCGGCGAGAGCGGGTGCAAGAGCAAGTTGCTCTTGCTCCTCGCTCTCGCTCCTCCCCTCGGCGAGAGCGGGTGCAAGAGCAAGTTGCTCTTGCTCCTCGCTCTCGCTCCTCCCCTCGGCGAGAGCGGGTGCAAGAGCAACTTGCTCTTGCTCCTCGCTCTCGCTCCTCCCCTCGGCGAGAGCGGGTGCAAGAGCAAGTTGCTCTTGCTCCTCGCTCTCGCTCCTCCCCTCGGCGAGAGCGGGTGCAAGAGCAACTTGCTCTTGCTCCTCGCTCTCGCTCCTCCCCTCGGCGAGAGCGGGTGCAAGAGCAACTTGCTCTTGCTCCTCGCTCTCGCTCCTCCCCTCGGCGAGAGCGGGTGCAAGAGCAACTTGCTCTTGCTCCTCGCTCTCGCTCCTCCCCTCGGCGAGAGCGGGTGCAAGAGCAACTTGCTCTTGCTCCTCGCTCTCGCTCCTCCCCTCGGCGAGAGCGGGTGCAAGAG
This sequence comes from Lumbricus rubellus, assembly GCA_945859605.1. NCBI lineage: Eukaryota > Metazoa > Annelida > Clitellata > Crassiclitellata > Lumbricidae > Lumbricus > Lumbricus rubellus. The sequence continues at coordinate 36,989 of CAMAOG010000064.1, read as the reverse complement.
CAACTTGCTCTTGCTCCTCGCTCTCGCTCCTCCCCTCGGCGAGAGCGGGTGCAAGAGCAACTTGCTCTTGCTCCTCGCTCTCGCTCCTCCCCTCGGCGAGAGCGGGTGCAAGAGCAACTTGCTTTTGCTCCTCGCTCTCGCTCCTCCCCTCGGCGAGAGCGGGTGCAAGAGCAACTTGCTCTTGCTCCTCGCTCTCGCTCCTCCCCTCGGCGAGAGCGGGTGCAAGAGCAACTTGCTCTTGCTCCTCGCTCTCGCTCCTCCCCTCGGCGAGAGCGGGTGCAAGAGCAACTTGCTCTTGCTCCTCGCTCTCGCTCCTCCCCTCGGCGAGAGCGGGTGCAAGAGCAACTTGCTCTTGCTCCTCGCTCTCGCTCCTCCCCTCGGCGAGAGCGGGTGCAAGAGCAACTTGCTCTTGCTCCTCGCTCTCGCTCCTCCCCTCGGCGAGAGCGGGTGCAAGAGCAACTTGCTCTTGCTCCTCGCTCTCGCTCCTCCCCTCGGCGAGAGCGGGTGCAAGAGCAACTTGCTCTTGCTCCTCGCTCTCGCTCCTCCCCTCGGCGAGAGCGGGTGCAAGAGCAACTTGCTCTTGCTCCTCGCTCTCGCTCCTCCCCTCGGCGAGAGCGGGTGCAAGAGCAACTTGCTCTTGCTCCTCGCTCTCGCTCCTCCCCTCGGCGAGAGCGGGTGCAAGAGCAAGTTGCTCTTGCACCTCGCTCTCGCTCCTCCCCTCGGCGAGAGCGGGTGCAAGAGCAAGTTGCTCTTGCTCCTCGCTCTCGCTCCTCCCCTCGGCGAGAGCGGGTGCAAGAGCAAGTTGCTCTTGCTCCTCGCTCTCGCTCCTCCCCTCGGCGAGAGCGGGTGCAAGAGCAAGTTGCTCTTGCTCCTCGCTCTCGCTCCTCCCCTCGGCGAGAGCGGGTGCAAGAGCAAGTTGCTCTTGCTCCTCGCTCTCGCTCCTCCCCTCGGCGAGAGCGGGTGCAAGAGCAAGTTGCTCTTGCTCCTCGCTCTCGCTCCTCCCCTCGGCGAGAGCGGGTGCAAGAGCAAGTTGCTCTTGCTCCTCGCTCTCGCTCCTCCCCTCGGCGAGAGCGGGTGCAAGAGCAAGTTGCTCTTGCTCCTCGCTCTCGCTCCTCCCCTCGGCGAGAGCGGGTGCAAGAGCAACTTGCTCTTGCTCCTCGCTCTCGCTCCTCCCCTCGGCGAGAGCGGGTGCAAGAGCAAGTTGCTCTTGCTCCTCGCTCTCGCTCCTCCCCTCGGCGAGAGCGGGTGCAAGAGCAACTTGCTCTTGCTCCTCGCTCTCGCTCCTCCCCTCGGCGAGAGCGGGTGCAAGAGCAACTTGCTCTTGCTCCTCGCTCTCGCTCCTCCCCTCGGCGAGAGCGGGTGCAAGAGCAACTTGCTCTTGCTCCTCGCTCTCGCTCCTCCCCTCGGCGAGAGCGGGTGCAAGAGCAACTTGCTCTTGCTCCTCGCTCTCGCTCCTCCCCTCGGCGAGAGCGGGTGCAAGAGCAACTTGCTCTTGCTCCTCGCTCTCGCTCCTCCCCTCGGCGAGAGCGGGTGCAAGAGCAACTTGCTCTTGCTCCTCGCTCTCGCTCCTCCCCTCGGCGAGAGCGGGTGCAAGAGCAACTTGCTCTTGCTCCTCGCTCTCGCTCCTCCCCTCGGCGAGAGCGGGTGCAAGAGCAACTTGCTCTTGCTCCTCGCTCTCGCTCCTCCCCTCGGCGAGAGCGGGTGCAAGAGCAACTTGCTCTTGCTCCTCGCTCTCGCTCCTCCCCTCGGCGAGAGCGGGTGCAAGAGCAACTTGCTCTTGCTCCTCGCTCTCGCTCCTCCCCTCGGCGAGAGCGGGTGCAAGAGCAACTTGCTCTTGCTCCTCGCTCTCGCTCCTCCCCTCGGCGAGAGCGGGTGCAAGAGCAACTTGCTCTTGCTCCTCGCTCTCGCTCCTCCCCTCGGCGAGAGCGGGTGCAAGAGCAACTTGCTCTTGCTCCTCGCTCTCGCTCCTCCCCTCGGCGAGAGCGGGTGCAAGAGCAACTTGCTCTTGCTCCTCGCTCTCGCTCCTCCCCTCGGCGAGAGCGGGTGCAAGAGCAACTTGCTCTTGCTCCTCGCTCTCGCTCCTCCCCTCGGCGAGAGCGGGTGCAAGAGCAACTTGCTCTTGCTCCTCGCTCTCGCTCCTCCCCTCGGCGAGAGCGGGTGCAAGAGCAACTTGCTCTTGCTCCTCGCTCTCGCTCCTCCCCTCGGCGAGAGCGGGTGCAAGAGCAACTTGCTCTTGCTCCTCGCTCTCGCTCCTCCCCTCGGCGAGAGCGGGTGCAAGAGCAACTTGCTCTTGCTCCTCGCTCTCGCTCCTCCCCTCGGCGAGAGCGGGTGCAAGAGCAACTTGCTCTTGCTCCTCGCTCTCGCTCCTCCCCTCGGCGAGAGCGGGTGCAAGAGCAACTTGCTCTTGCTCCTCGCTCTCGCTCCTCCCCTCGGCGAGAGCGGGTGCAAGAGCAACTTGCTCTTGCTCCTCGCTCTCGCTCCTCCCCTCGGCGAGAGCGGGTGCAAGAGCAACTTGCTCTTGCTCCTCGCTCTCGCTCCTCCCCTCGGCGAGAGCGGGTGCAAGAGCAACTTGCTCTTGCTCCTCGCTCTCGCTCCTCCCCTCGGCGAGAGCGCCTTGTCCTTGTCCTTGTCCTTGTCCTTGTCCTTGTCCTTGTCCTTGTCCTTGTCCTTGTCCTTGTCCTTGTCCTTGTCCTTGTCCTTGTCCTTGTCCTTGTCCTTGTCCTTGTCCTTGTCCTTGTCCTTGTCCTTGTCCTTGTCCTTGTCCTTGTCCTTGTCCTTGTCCTTGTCCTTGTCCTTGTCCTTGTCCTTGTCCTTGTCCTTGTCCTTGTCCTTGTCCTTGTCCTTGTCCTTGTCCTTGTCCTTGTCCTTGTCCTTGTCCTTGTCCTTGTCCTTGTCCTTGTCCTTGTCCTTGTCCTTGTCCTTGTCCTTGTCCTTGTCCTTGTCCTTGTCCTTGTCCTTGTCCTTGTCCTTGTCCTTGTCCTTGTCCTTGTCCTTGTCCTTGTCCTTGTCCTTGTCCTTGTCCTTGTCCTTGTCCTTGTCCTTGTCCTTGTCCTTGTCCTTGTCCTTGTCCTTGTCCTTGTCCTTGTCCTTGTCCTTGTCCTTGTCCTTGTCCTTGTCCTTGTCCTTGTCCTTGTCCTTGTCCTTGTCCTTGTCCTTGTCCTTGTCCTTGTCCTTGTCCTTGTCCTTGTCCTTGTCCTTGTCCTTGTCCTTGTCCTTGTCCTTGTCCTTGTCCTTGTCCTTGTCCTTGTCCTTGTCCTTGTCCTTGTCCTTGTCCTTGTCCTTGTCCTTGTCCTTGTCCTTGTCCTTGTCCTTGTCCTTGTCCTTGTCCTTGTCCTTGTCCTTGTCCTTGTCCTTGTCCTTGTCCTTGTCCTTGTCCTTGTCCTTGTCCTTGTCCTTGTCCTTGTCCTTGTCCTTGTCCTTGTCCTTGTCCTTGTCCTTGTCCTTGTCCTTGTCCTTGTCCTTGTCCTTGTTTTTTTATTTTTTTTTCCTTTTACCTGGTTCGATCCTGGGTCCTCTTCGTCTGCGCGCCTGTCCATTATCCAATGTACTACCGTTGTTTCCCCGTTTTTGTGTCCTTAATGATAATATTTATTCGATATTATCGCCTAGTATGGTGACGTGGCGCCGCCTAGCGACTACAAAAGAAGCTTTGTGTCAGTGATAATATCGTTCGCGTACGGTACATTGGCGTTTGGCACACAGGCTCCACATGTAAGATAGTAGTGATCGAATCGAGGCAAAGGAACCAGAGGAAAAACACAATAAGCATCTTGGTAACTATATATTTGAAAATTACTGAGCAGACCTATTACCAGCCGAAAAAAACCAGCATCGTTGAAGCTGCATTGATAAACAATAAATTTTAATTGAATAGAAGTTGTATTGATGAAAAATAATTGTTGCCGAAATAAAAGCAGGAATGATGACACCAACTTATTCCTGCCTAACTAGAAGTTGGATTGATGAAAAAAATACTGGAACGAGCGAATAATTTACGACGCTTAGAAGATTGTTGTTTTTGCTGTTGTTGCTGTTGCTGTTGTTGTTGTTTCCTCAGTTTAATCGTATAAAATTAGCGCCTTCATTTTCTCGGTTTGGGCGTATAAAATTAGCGCCCTCAAATTCTCTGTTTCGGCGTGAAAAATTAGCGCCCTTAAATTCTCTGTTTCGGCGTGAAAAATTAGCGCCCTCATTTTCTAGGATTCTGCGTGTAAAACTTGCTCTTGCTCCTCGCTTAATTTCATTCACCGCCTTCCTTTCATATAATCTTTCAATTTCATTTTTGATTATTTAAATTTTTGCATTTTTACTTTTTACAATTTTACTTTTGTTTTAATTTTTAACGTTGCTCTTGCTCCTCGCTCTCGCTCCTCCCCTCGGCGAGAGCGGGTGCAAGAGCAACTTGCTCTTGCTCCTCGCTCTCGCTCCTCCCCTCGGCGAGAGCGGGTGCAAGAGCAACTTGCTCTTGCTCCTCGCTCTCGCTCCTCCCCTCGGCGAGAGCGGGTGCAAGAGCAACTTGCTCTTGCTCCTCGCTCTCGCTCCTCCCCTCGGCGAGAGCGGGTGCAAGAGCAACTTGCTCTTGCTCCTCGCTCTCGCTCCTCCCCTCGGCGAGAGCGGGTGCAAGAGCAACTTGCTCTTGCTCCTCGCTCTCGCTCCTCCCCTCGGCGAGAGCGGGTGCAAGAGCAACTTGCTCTTGCTCCTCGCTCTCGCTCCTCCCCTCGGCGAGAGCGGGTGCAAGAGCAACTTGCTCTTGCTCCTCGCTCTCGCTCCTCCCCTCGGCGAGAGCGGGTGCAAGAGCAACTTGCTCTTGCTCCTCGCTCTCGCTCCTCCCCTCGGCGAGAGCGGGTGCAAGAGCAACTTGCTCTTGCTCCTCGCTCTCGCTCCTCCCCTCGGCGAGAGCGGGTGCAAGAGCAACTTGCTCTTGCTCCTCGCTCTCGCTCCTCCCCTCGGCGAGAGCGGGTGCAAGAGCAACTTGCTCTTGCTCCTCGCTCTCGCTCCTCCCCTCGGCGAGAGCGGGTGCAAGAGCAACTTGCTCTTGTCCTTGTCCTTGTCCTTGTCCTTGTCCTTGTCCTTGTCCTTGTCCTTGTCCTTGTCCTTGTCCTTGTCCTTGTCCTTGTCCTTGTCCTTGTCCTTGTCCTTGTCCTTGTCCTTGTCCTTGTCCTTGTCCTTGTCCTTGTCCTTGTCCTTGTCCTTGTCCTTGTCCTTGTCCTTGTCCTTGTCCTTGTCCTTGTCCTTGTCCTTGTCCTTGTCCTTGTCCTTGTCCTTGTCCTTGTCCTTGTCCTTGTCCTTGTCCTTGTCCTTGTCCTTGTCCTTGCATTTTTACTTTTTACAATTTTACTTTTGTTTTAATTTTTAACGTTGCTCTTGCTCCTCGCTCTCGCTCCTCCCCTCGGCGAGAGCGGGTGCAAGAGCAACTTGCTCTTGCTCCTCGCTCTCGCTCCTCCCCTCGGCGAGAGCGGGTGCAAGAGCAACTTGCTCTTGCTCCTCGCTCTCGCTCCTCCCCTCGGCGAGAGCGGGTGCAAGAGCAACTTGCTCTTGCTCCTCGCTCTCGCTCCTCCCCTCGGCGAGAGCGGGTGCAAGAGCAACTTGCTCTTGCTCCTCGCTCTCGCTCCTCCCCTCGGCGAGAGCGGGTGCAAGAGCAACTTGCTCTTGCTCCTCGCTCTCGCTCCTCCCCTCGGCGAGAGCGGGTGCAAGAGCAACTTGCTCTTGCTCCTCGCTCTCGCTCCTCCCCTCGGCGAGAGCGGGTGCAAGAGCAACTTGCTCTTGCTCCTCGCTCTCGCTCCTCCCCTCGGCGAGAGCGGGTGCAAGAGCAACTTGCTCTTGCTCCTCGCTCTCGCTCCTCCCCTCGGCGAGAGCGGGTGCAAGAGCAACTTGCTCTTGCTCCTCGCTCTCGCTCCTCCCCTCGGCGAGAGCGGGTGCAAGAGCAACTTGCTCTTGCTCCTCGCTCTCGCTCCTCCCCTCGGCGAGAGCGGGTGCAAGAGCAACTTGCTCTTGCTCCTCGCTCTCGCTCCTCCCCTCGGCGAGAGCGCCTTGTCCTTGTCCTTGTCCTTGTCCTTGTCCTTGTCCTTGTCCTTGTCCTTGTCCTTGTCCTTGTCCTTGTCCTTGTCCTTGTCCTTGTCCTTGTCCTTGTCCTTGTCCTTGTCCTTGTCCTTGTCCTTGTCCTTGTCCTTGTCCTTGTCCTTGTCCTTGTCCTTGTCCTTGTCCTTGTCCTTGTCCTTGTCCTTGTCCTTGTCCTTGTCCTTGTCCTTGTCCTTGTCCTTGTCCTTGTCCTTGTCCTTGTCCTTGTCCTTGTCCTTGTCCTTGTCCTTGTCCTTGTCCTTGTCCTTGTCCTTGTCCTTGTCCTTGTCCTTGTCCTTGTCCTTGTCCTTGTCCTTGTCCTTGTCCTTGTCCTTGTCCTTGTCCTTGTCCTTGTCCTTGTCCTTGTCCTTGTCCTTGTCCTTGTCCTTGTCCTTGTCCTTGTCCTTGTCCTTGTCCTTGTCCTTGTCCTTGTCCTTGTCCTTGTCCTTGTCCTTGTCCTTGTCCTTGTCCTTGTCCTTGTCCTTGTCCTTGTCCTTGTCCTTGTCCTTGTCCTTGTCCTTGTCCTTGTCCTTGTCCTTGTCCTTGTCCTTGTCCTTGTCCTTGTCCTTGTCCTTGTCCTTGTCCTTGTCCTTGTCCTTGTCCTTGTCCTTGTCCTTGTCCTTGTCCTTGTCCTTGTCCTTGTCCTTGTCCTTGTCCTTGTCCTTGTCCTTGTCCTTGTCCTTGTCCTTGTCCTTGTCCTTGTCCTTGTCCTTGTCCTTGTCCTTGTCCTTGTCCTTGTCCTTGTCCTTGTCCTTGTCCTTGTCCTTGTCCTTGTCCTTGTCCTTGTCCTTGTCCTTGTCCTTGTCCTTGTCCTTGTCCTTGTCCTTGTCCTTGTCCTTGTCCTTGTCCTTGTCCTTGTCCTTGTCCTTGTCCTTGTCCTTGTCCTTGTCCTTGTCATTGTCATTGTCCTTGTCCTTGTCCTTGTCCTTGTCATTGTCATTGTCCTTGTCATTGTCATTGTCATTGTCATTGTCATTGTCATTGTCATTGTCATTGTCATTGTCATTGTCATTGTCATTGTCATTGTCCTTGTCCTTGTCCTTGTCCTTGTCCTTGTCCTTGTCATTGTCCTTGTCCTTGTCCTTGTCCTTGTCCTTGTCCTTGTCCTTGTCCTTGTCCTTGTCCTTGTCCTTGTCCTTGTCATTGTCCTTGTCCTTGTCATTGTCCTTGTCCTTGTCCTTGTCCTTGTCCTTGTCCTTGTCATTGTCATTGTCATTGTCCTTGTCCTTGTCCTTGTCCTTGTCCTTGTCCTTGTCATTGTCCTTGTCCTTGTCATTGTCCTTGTCCTTGTCCTTGTCCTTGTCCTTGTCATTGTCATTGTCCTTGTCCTTGTCCTTGTCATTGTCATTGTCCTTGTCATTGTCATTGTCATTGTCATTGTCATTGTCATTGTCATTGTCATTGTCATTGTCATTGTCATTGTCATTGTCATTGTCATTGTCCTTGTCCTTGTCCTTGTCCTTGTCCTTGTCCTTGTCATTGTCCTTGTCCTTGTCCTTGTCCTTGTCCTTGTCCTTGTCCTTGTCCTTGTCCTTGTCCTTGTCCTTGTCCTTGTCCTTGTCATTGTCCTTGTCCTTGTCATTGTCCTTGTCCTTGTCATTGTCCTTGTCCTTGTCCTTGTCCTTGTCCTTGTCCTTGTCCTTGTTTTTTTTATTTTTTTTTCCTTTTACCTGGTTCGATCCTGGGTCCTCTTCGTCTGCGCGCCTGTCCATTATCCAATGTACTACCGTTGTTTCCCCGTTTTTGTGTCCTTAATGATAATATTTATTCGATATTATCGCCTAGTATGGTGACGTGGCGCCGCCTAGCAACTACAAAAGAAGCTTTGTGTCAGTGATAATATCGTTCGCGTACGGTACATTGGCGTTTGGCACACAGGCTCCACATGTAAGATAGTAGTGATCGAATCGAGGCAAAGGAACCAGAGGAAAAACACAATAAGCATCTTGGTAACTATATATTTGAAAATTACTGAGCAGACCTATTACCAGCCGAAAAAAACCAGCATCGTTGAAGCTGCATTGATAAACAATAAATTTTAATTGAATAGAAGTTGTATTGATGAAAAATAATTGTTGCCGAAATAAAAGCAGGAATGATGACACCAACTTATTCCTGCCTAACTAGAAGTTGGATTGATGAAAAAAATACTGGAACGAGCGAATAATTTACGACGCTTAGAAGATTGTTGTTTTTGCTGTTGTTGCTGTTGCTGTTGTTGTTGTTTCCTCAGTTTAATCGTATAAAATTAGCGCCTTCATTTTCTCGGTTTGGGCGTATAAAATTAGCGCCCTCAAATTCTCTGTTTCGGCGTGAAAAATTAGCGCCCTTAAATTCTCTGTTTCGGCGTGAAAAATTAGCGCCCTCATTTTCTAGGATTCTGCGTGTAAAACTTGCTCTTGCTCCTCGCTTAATTTCATTCACCGCCTTCCTTTCATATAATCTTTCAATTTCATTTTTGATTATTTAAATTTTTGCATTTTTACTTTTTACAATTTTACTTTTGTTTTAATTTTTAACGTTGCTCTTGCTCCTCGCTCTCGCTCCTCCCCTCGGCGAGAGCGGGTGCAAGAGCAACTTGCTCTTGCTCCTCGCTCTCGCTCCTCCCCTCGGCGAGAGCGGGTGCAAGAGCAACTTGCTCTTGCTCCTCGCTCTCGCTCCTCCCCTCGGCGAGAGCGGGTGCAAGAGCAACTTGCTCTTGCTCCTCGCTCTCGCTCCTCCCCTCGGCGAGAGCGGGTGCAAGAGCAACTTGCTCTTGCTCCTCGCTCTCGCTCCTCCCCTCGGCGAGAGCGGGTGCAAGAGCAACTTGCTCTTGCTCCTCGCTCTCGCTCCTCCCCTCGGCGAGAGCGGGTGCAAGAGCAACTTGCTCTTGCTCCTCGCTCTCGCTCCTCCCCTCGGCGAGAGCGGGTGCAAGAGCAACTTGCTCTTGCTCCTCGCTCTCGCTCCTCCCCTCGGCGAGAGCGGGTGCAAGAGCAACTTGCTCTTGCTCCTCGCTCTCGCTCCTCCCCTCGGCGAGAGCGGGTGCAAGAGCAACTTGCTCTTGCTCCTCGCTCTCGCTCCTCCCCTCGGCGAGAGCGGGTGCAAGAGCAACTTGCTCTTGCTCCTCGCTCTCGCTCCTCCCCTCGGCGAGAGCGGGTGCAAGAGCAACTTGCTCTTGCTCCTCGCTCTCGCTCCTCCCCTCGGCGAGAGCGGGTGCAAGAGCAACTTGCTCTTGCTCCTCGCTCTCGCTCCTCCCCTCGGCGAGAGCGGGTGCAAGAGCAACTTGCTCTTGCTCCTCGCTCTCGCTCCTCCCCTCGGCGAGAGCGGGTGCAAGAGCAACTTGCTCTTGCTCCTCGCTCTCGCTCCTCCCCTCGGCGAGAGCGGGTGCAAGAGCAACTTGCTCTTGCTCCTCGCTCTCGCTCCTCCCCTCGGCGAGAGCGGGTGCAAGAGCAACTTGCTCTTGCTCCTCGCTCTCGCTCCTCCCCTCGGCGAGAGCGGGTGCAAGAGCAACTTGCTCTTGCTCCTCGCTCTCGCTCCTCCCCTCGGCGAGAGCGGGTGCAAGAGCAACTTGCTCTTGCTCCTCGCTCTCGCTCCTCCCCTCGGCGAGAGCGGGTGCAAGAGCAACTTGCTCTTGCTCCTCGCTCTCGCTCCTCCCCTCGGCGAGAGCGGGTGCAAGAGCAACTTGCTCTTGCTCCTCGCTCTCGCTCCTCCCCTCGGCGAGAGCGGGTGCAAGAGCAACTTGCTCTTGCTCCTCGCTCTCGCTCCTCCCCTCGGCGAGAGCGGGTGCAAGAGCAACTTGCTCTTGCTCCTCGCTCTCGCTCCTCCCCTCGGCGAGAGCGGGTGCAAGAGCAACTTGCTCTTGCTCCTCGCTCTCGCTCCTCCCCTCGGCGAGAGCGGGTGCAAGAGCAACTTGCTCTTGCTCCTCGCTCTCGCTCCTCCCCTCGGCGAGAGCGGGTGCAAGAGCAACTTGCTCTTGCTCCTCGCTCTCGCTCCTCCCCTCGGCGAGAGCGGGTGCAAGAGCAACTTGCTCTTGCTCCTCGCTCTCGCTCCTCCCCTCGGCGAGAGCGGGTGCAAGAGCAACTTGCTCTTGCTCCTCGCTCTCGCTCCTCCCCTCGGCGAGAGCGGGTGCAAGAGCAACTTGCTCTTGCTCCTCGCTCTCGCTCCTCCCCTCGGCGAGAGCGGGTGCAAGAGCAACTTGCTCTTGCTCCTCGCTCTCGCTCCTCCCCTCGGCGAGAGCGGGTGCAAGAGCAACTTGCTCTTGCTCCTCGCTCTCGCTCCTCCCCTCGGCGAGAGCGGGTGCAAGAGCAACTTGCTCTTGCTCCTCGCTCTCGCTCCTCCCCTCGGCGAGAGCGGGTGCAAGAGCAACTTGCTCTTGCTCCTCGCTCTCGCTCCTCCCCTCGGCGAGAGCGGGTGCAAGAGCAACTTGCTCTTGCTCCTCGCTCTCGCTCCTCCCCTCGGCGAGAGCGGGTGCAAGAGCAACTTGCTCTTGCTCCTCGCTCTCGCTCCTCCCCTCGGCGAGAGCGGGTGCAAGAGCAACTTGCTCTTGCTCCTCGCTCTCGCTCCTCCCCTCGGCGAGAGCGGGTGCAAGAGCAACTTGCTCTTGCTCCTCGCTCTCGCTCCTCCCCTCGGCGAGAGCGGGTGCAAGAGCAACTTGCTCTTGCTCCTCGCTCTCGCTCCTCCCCTCGGCGAGAGCGGGTGCAAGAGCAACTTGCTCTTGCTCCTCGCTCTCGCTCCTCCCCTCGGCGAGAGCGGGTGCAAGAGCAACTTGCTCTTGCTCCTCGCTCTCGCTCCTCCCCTCGGCGAGAGCGGGTGCAAGAGCAACTTGCTCTTGCTCCTCGCTCTCGCTCCTCCCCTCGGCGAGAGCGGGTGCAAGAGCAACTTGCTCTTGCTCCTCGCTCTCGCTCCTCCCCTCGGCGAGAGCGGGTGCAAGAGCAACTTGCTCTTGCTCCTCGCTCTCGCTCCTCCCCTCGGCGAGAGCGGGTGCAAGAGCAACTTGCTCTTGCTCCTCGCTCTCGCTCCTCCCCTCGGCGAGAGCGGGTGCAAGAGCAACTTGCTCTTGCTCCTCGCTCTCGCTCCTCCCCTCGGCGAGAGCGGGTGCAAGAGCAACTTGCTCTTGCTCCTCGCTCTCGCTCCTCCCCTCGGCGAGAGCGGGTGCAAGAGCAACTTGCTCTTGCTCCTCGCTCTCGCTCCTCCCCTCGGCGAGAGCGGGTGCAAGAGCAACTTGCTCTTGCTCCTCGCTCTCGCTCCTCCCCTCGGCGAGAGCGCCTTGTCCTTGTCCTTGTCCTTGTCCTTGTCCTTGTCCTTGTCCTTGTCCTTGTCCTTGTCCTTGTCCTTGTCCTTGTCCTTGTCCTTGTCCTTGTCCTTGTCCTTGTCCTTGTCCTTGTCCTTGTCCTTGTCCTTGTCCTTGTCCTTGTCCTTGTCCTTGTCCTTGTCCTTGTCCTTGTCCTTGTCCTTGTCCTTGTCCTTGTCCTTGTCCTTGTCCTTGTCCTTGTCCTTGTCCTTGTCCTTGTCCTTGTCCTTGTCCTTGTCCTTGTCCTTGTCCTTGTCCTTGTCCTTGTCCTTGTCCTTGTCCTTGTCCTTGTCCTTGTCCTTGTCCTTGTCCTTGTCCTTGTCCTTGTCCTTGTCCTTGTCCTTGTCCTTGTCCTTGTCCTTGTCCTTGTCCTTGTCCTTGTCCTTGTCCTTGTCCTTGTCCTTGTCCTTGTCCTTGTCCTTGTCCTTGTCCTTGTCCTTGTCCTTGTCCTTGTCCTTGTCCTTGTCCTTGTCCTTGTCCTTGTCCTTGTCCTTGTCCTTGTCCTTGTCCTTGTCCTTGTCCTTGTCCTTGTCCTTGTCCTTGTCCTTGTCCTTGTCCTTGTCCTTGTCCTTGTCCTTGTCCTTGTCCTTGTCCTTGTCCTTGTCCTTGTCCTTGTCCTTGTCCTTGTCCTTGTCCTTGTCCTTGTCCTTGTCCTTGTCCTTGTCCTTGTCCTTGTCCTTGTCCTTGTCCTTGTCCTTGTCCTTGTCCTTGTCCTTGTCCTTGTCCTTGTTTTTTTATTTTTTTTTCCTTTTACCTGGTTCGATCCTGGGTCCTCTTCGTCTGCGCGCCTGTCCATTATCCAATGTACTACCGTTGTTTCCCCGTTTTTGTGTCCTTAATGATAATATTTATTCGATATTATCGCCTAGTATGGTGACGTGGCGCCGCCTAGCGACTACAAAAGAAGCTTTGTGTCAGTGATAATATCGTTCGCGTACGGTACATTGGCGTTTGGCACACAGGCTCCACATGTAAGATAGTAGTGATCGAATCGAGGCAAAGGAACCAGAGGAAAAACACAATAAGCATCTTGGTAACTATATATTTGAAAATTACTGAGCAGACCTATTACCAGCCGAAAAAAACCAGCATCGTTGAAGCTGCATTGATAAACAATAAATTTTAATTGAATAGAAGTTGTATTGATGAAAAATAATTGTTGCCGAAATAAAAGCAGGAATGATGACACCAACTTATTCCTGCCTAACTAGAAGTTGGATTGATGAAAAAAATACTGGAACGAGCGAATAATTTACGACGCTTAGAAGATTGTTGTTTTTGCTGTTGTTGCTGTTGCTGTTGTTGTTGTTTCCTCAGTTTAATCGTATAAAATTAGCGCCTTCATTTTCTCGGTTTGGGCGTATAAAATTAGCGCCCTCAAATTCTCTGTTTCGGCGTGAAAAATTAGCGCCCTTAAATTCTCTGTTTCGGCGTGAAAAATTAGCGCCCTCATTTTCTAGGATTCTGCGTGTAAAACTTGCTCTTGCTCCTCGCTTAATTTCATTCACCGCCTTCCTTTCATATAATCTTTCAATTTCATTTTTGATTATTTAAATTTTTGCATTTTTACTTTTTACAATTTTACTTTTGTTTTAATTTTTAACGTTGCTCTTGCTCCTCGCTCTCGCTCCTCCCCTCGGCGAGAGCGGGTGCAAGAGCAACTTGCTCTTGCTCCTCGCTCTCGCTCCTCCCCTCGGCGAGAGCGGGTGCAAGAGCAACTTGCTCTTGCTCCTCGCTCTCGCTCCTCCCCTCGGCGAGAGCGGGTGCAAGAGCAACTTGCTCTTGCTCCTCGCTCTCGCTCCTCCCCTCGGCGAGAGCGGGTGCAAGAGCAACTTGCTCTTGCTCCTCGCTCTCGCTCCTCCCCTCGGCGAGAGCGGGTGCAAGAGCAACTTGCTCTTGCTCCTCGCTCTCGCTCCTCCCCTCGGCGAGAGCGGGTGCAAGAGCAACTTGCTCTTGCTCCTCGCTCTCGCTCCTCCCCTCGGCGAGAGCGGGTGCAAGAGCAACTTGCTCTTGCTCCTCGCTCTCGCTCCTCCCCTCGGCGAGAGCGGGTGCAAGAGCAACTTGCTCTTGCTCCTCGCTCTCGCTCCTCCCCTCGGCGAGAGCGGGTGCAAGAGCAACTTGCTCTTGCTCCTCGCTCTCGCTCCTCCTCTCGGCGAGAGCGGGTGCAAGAGCAACTTGCTCTTGCTCCTCGCTCTCGCTCCTCCCCTCGGCGAGAGCGGGTGCAAGAGCAACTTGCTCTTGCTCCTCGCTCTCGCTCCTCCCCTCGGCGAGAGCGGGTGCAAGAGCAACTTGCTCTTGCTCCTCGCTCTCGCTCCTCCCCTCGGCGAGAGCGGGTGCAAGAGCAACTTGCTCTTGCTCCTCGCTCTCGCTCCTCCCCTCGGCGAGAGCGGGTGCAAGAGCAACTTGCTCTTGCTCCTCGCTCTCGCTCCTCCCCTCGGCGAGAGCGGGTGCAAGAGCAACTTGCTCTTGCTCCTCGCTCTCGCTCCTCCCCTCGGCGAGAGCGGGTGCAAGAGCAACTTGCTCTTGCTCCTCGCTCTCGCTCCTCCCCTCGGCGAGAGCGGGTGCAAGAGCAACTTGCTCTTGCTCCTCGCTCTCGCTCCTCCCCTCGGCGAGAGCGGGTGCAAGAGCAACTTGCTCTTGCTCCTCGCTCTCGCTCCTCCCCTCGGCGAGAGCGGGTGCAAGAGCAACTTGCTCTTGCTCCTCGCTCTCGCTCCTCCCCTCGGCGAGAGCGGGTGCAAGAGCAACTTGCTCTTGCTCCTCGCTCTCGCTCCTCCCCTCGGCGAGAGCGGGTGCAAGAGCAACTTGCTCTTGCTCCTCGCTCTCGCTCCTCCCCTCGGCGAGAGCGGGTGCAAGAGCAACTTGCTCTTGCTCCTCGCTCTCGCTCCTCCCCTCGGCGAGAGCGGGTGCAAGAGCAAACTTGTCCTTGTCCTTGTCCTTGTCCTTGTCCTTGTCCTTGTCCTTGTCCTTGTCCTTGTCCTTGTCCTTGTCCTTGTCCTTGTCCTTGTCCTTGTCCTTGTCCTTGTCCTTGTCCTTGTCCTTGTCCTTGTCCTTGTCCTTGTCCTTGTCCTTGTCCTTGTCCTTGTCCTTGTCCTTGTCCTTGTCCTTGTCCTTGTCCTTGTCCTTGTCCTTGTCCTTGTCCTTGTCCTTGTCCTTGTCCTTGTCCTTGTCCTTGTCCTTGTCCTTGTCCTTGTCCTTGTCCTTGTCCTTGTCCTTGTCCTTGTCCTTGTCCTTGTCCTTGTCCTTGTCCTTGTCCTTGTCCTTGTCCTTGTCCTTGTCCTTGTCCTTGTCCTTGTCCTTGTCCTTGTCCTTGTCCTTGTCCTTGTCCTTGTCCTTGTCCTTGTCCTTGTCCTTGTCCTTGTCCTTGTCCTTGTCCTTGTCCTTGTCCTTGTCCTTGTCCTTGTCCTTGTCCTTGTCCTTGTCCTTGTCCTTGTCCTTGTCCTTGTCCTTGTCCTTGTCCTTGTCCTTGTCCTTGTCCTTGTCCTTGTCCTTGTCCTTGTCCTTGTCCTTGTCCTTGTCCTTGTCCTTGTCCTTGTCCTTGTCCTTGTCCTTGTCCTTGTCCTTGTCCTTGTCCTTGTCCTTGTCCTTGTCCTTGTCCTTGTCCTTGTCCTTGTCCTTGTCCTTGTCCTTGTCCTTGTCCTTGTCCTTGTCCTTGTCCTTGTCCTTGTCCTTGTCCTTGTCCTTGTCCTTGTCCTTGTCCTTGTCCTTGTCCTTGTCCTTGTCCTTGTCCTTGTCCTTGTCCTTGTCCTTGTCCTTGTCCTTGTCCTTGTCCTTGTTTTTTTATTTTTTTTTCCTTTTACCTGGTTCGATCCTGGGTCCTCTTCGTCTGCGCGCCTGTCCATTATCCAATGTACTACCGTTGTTTCCCCGTTTTTGTGTCCTTAATGATAATATTTATTCGATATTATCGCCTAGTATGGTGACGTGGCGCCGCCTAGCGACTACAAAAGAAGCTTTGTGTCAGTGATAATATCGTTCGCGTACGGTACATTGGCGTTTGGCACACAGGCTCCACATGTAAGATAGTAGTGATCGAATCGAGGCAAAGGAACCAGAGGAAAAACACAATAAGCATCTTGGTAACTATATATTTGAAAATTACTGAGCAGACCTATTACCAGCCGAAAAAAACCAGCATCGTTGAAGCTGCATTGATAAACAATAAATTTTAATTGAATAGAAGTTGTATTGATGAAAAATAATTGTTGCCGAAATAAAAGCAGGAATGATGACACCAACTTATTCCTGCCTAACTAGAAGTTGGATTGATGAAAAAAATACTGGAACGAGCGAATAATTTACGACGCTTAGAAGATTGTTGTTTTTGCTGTTGTTGCTGTTGCTGTTGTTGTTGTTTCCTCAGTTTAATCGTATAAAATTAGCGCCTTCATTTTCTCGGTTTGGGCGTATAAAATTAGCGCCCTCAAATTCTCTGTTTCGGCGTGAAAAATTAGCGCCCTTAAATTCTCTGTTTCGGCGTGAAAAATTAGCGCCCTCATTTTCTAGGATTCTGCGTGTAAAACTTGCTCTTGCTCCTCGCTTAATTTCATTCACCGCCTTCCTTTCATATAATCTTTCAATTTCATTTTTGATTATTTA
This sequence comes from Lumbricus rubellus, assembly GCA_945859605.1. NCBI lineage: Eukaryota > Metazoa > Annelida > Clitellata > Crassiclitellata > Lumbricidae > Lumbricus > Lumbricus rubellus. Next base: position 21,067 of record CAMAOG010000064.1, on the reverse strand, counting down.
AATTTTTGCATTTTTACTTTTTACAATTTTACTTTTGTTTTAATTTTTAACGTTGCTCTTGCTCCTCGCTCTCGCTCCTCCCCTCGGCGAGAGCGGGTGCAAGAGCAACTTGCTCTTGCTCCTCGCTCTCGCTCCTCCCCTCGGCGAGAGCGGGTGCAAGAGCAACTTGCTCTTGCTCCTCGCTCTCGCTCCTCCCCTCGGCGAGAGCGGGTGCAAGAGCAACTTGCTCTTGCTCCTCGCTCTCGCTCCTCCCCTCGGCGAGAGCGGGTGCAAGAGCAACTTGCTCTTGCTCCTCGCTCTCGCTCCTCCCCTCGGCGAGAGCGGGTGCAAGAGCAACTTGCTCTTGCTCCTCGCTCTCGCTCCTCCCCTCGGCGAGAGCGGGTGCAAGAGCAACTTGCTCTTGCTCCTCGCTCTCGCTCCTCCCCTCGGCGAGAGCGGGTGCAAGAGCAACTTGCTCTTGCTCCTCGCTCTCGCTCCTCCCCTCGGCGAGAGCGGGTGCAAGAGCAACTTGCTCTTGCTCCTCGCTCTCGCTCCTCCCCTCGGCGAGAGCGGGTGCAAGAGCAACTTGCTCTTGCTCCTCGCTCTCGCTCCTCCCCTCGGCGAGAGCGGGTGCAAGAGCAACTTGCTCTTGCTCCTCGCTCTCGCTCCTCCCCTCGGCGAGAGCGGGTGCAAGAGCAACTTGCTCTTGCTCCTCGCTCTCGCTCCTCCCCTCGGCGAGAGCGGGTGCAAGAGCAACTTGCTCTTGCTCCTCGCTCTCGCTCCTCCCCTCGGCGAGAGCGGGTGCAAGAGCAACTTGCTCTTGCTCCTCGCTCTCGCTCCTCCCCTCGGCGAGAGCGGGTGCAAGAGCAACTTGCTCTTGTCCCTCGCTCTCGCTCCTCCCCTCGGCGAGAGCGGGTGCAAGAGCAACTTGCTCTTGTCCCTCGCTCTCGCTCCTCCCCTCGGCGAGAGCGGGTGCAAGAGCAACTTGCTCTTGCTCCTCGCTCTCGCTCCTCCCCTCGGCGAGAGCGGGTGCAAGAGCAACTTGCTCTTGCTCCTCGCTCTCGCTCCTCCCCTCGGCGAGAGCGGGTGCAAGAGCAACTTGCTCTTGCTCCTCGCTCTCGCTCCTCCCCTCGGCGAGAGCGGGTGCAAGAGCAACTTGCTCTTGCTCCTCGCTCTCGCTCCTCCCCTCGGCGAGAGCGGGTGCAAGAGCAACTTGCTCTTGCTCCTCGCTCTCGCTCCTCCCCTCGGCGAGAGCGGGTGCAAGAGCAACTTGCTCTTGCTCCTCGCTCTCGCTCCTCCCCTCGGCGAGAGCGGGTGCAAGAGCAACTTGCTCTTGCTCCTCGCTCTCGCTCCTCCCCTCGGCGAGAGCGGGTGCAAGAGCAACTTGCTCTTGCTCCTCGCTCTCGCTCCTCCCCTCGGCGAGAGCGGGTGCAAGAGCAACTTGCTCTTGCTCCTCGCTCTCGCTCCTCCCCTCGGCGAGAGCGGGTGCAAGAGCAACTTGCTCTTGCTCCTCGCTCTCGCTCCTCCCCTCGGCGAGAGCGGGTGCAAGAGCAACTTGCTCTTGCTCCTCGCTCTCGCTCCTCCCCTCGGCGAGAGCGGGTGCAAGAGCAACTTGCTCTTGCTCCTCGCTCTCGCTCCTCCCCTCGGCGAGAGCGGGTGCAAGAGCAACTTGCTCTTGCTCCTCGCTCTCGCTCCTCCCCTCGGCGAGAGCGGGTGCAAGAGCAACTTGTCCTTGTCCTTGTCCTTGTCCTTGTCCTTGTCCTTGTCCTTGTCCTTGTCCTTGTCCTTGTCCTTGTCCTTGTCCTTGTCCTTGTCCTTGTCCTTGTCCTTGTCCTTGTCCTTGTCCTTGTCCTTGTCCTTGTCCTTGTCCTTGTCCTTGTCCTTGTCCTTGTCCTTGTCCTTGTCCTTGTCCTTGTCCTTGTCCTTGTCCTTGTCCTTGTCCTTGTCCTTGTCCTTGTCCTTGTCCTTGTCCTTGTCCTTGTCCTTGTCCTTGTCCTTGTCCTTGTCCTTGTCCTTGTCCTTGTCCTTGTCCTTGTCCTTGTCCTTGTCCTTGTCCTTGTCCTTGTCCTTGTCCTTGTCCTTGTCCTTGTCCTTGTCCTTGTCCTTGTCCTTGTCCTTGTCCTTGTCCTTGTCCTTGTCCTTGTCCTTGTCCTTGTCCTTGTCCTTGTCCTTGTCCTTGTCCTTGTCCTTGTCCTTGTCCTTGTCCTTGTCCTTGTCCTTGTCCTTGTCCTTGTCCTTGTCCTTGTCCTTGTCCTTGTCCTTGTCCTTGTCCTTGTCCTTGTCCTTGTCCTTGTCCTTGTCCTTGTCCTTGTCCTTGTCCTTGTCCTTGTCCTTGTCCTTGTCCTTGTCCTTGTCCTTGTCCTTGTCCTTGTCCTTGTCCTTGTCCTTGTCCTTGTCCTTGTCCTTGTCCTTGTCCTTGTCCTTGTCCTTGTCCTTGTCCTTGTCCTTGTCCTTGTCCTTGTCCTTGTCCTTGTCCTTGTCCTTGTCCTTGTCCTTGTCCTTGTCCTTGTCCTTGTCCTTGTCCTTGTCCTTGTCCTTGTCCTTGTCCTTGTCCTTGTCCTTGTCCTTGTCCTTGTCCTTGTCCTTGTCCTTGTCCTTGTCCTTGTCCTTGTCCTTGTCCTTGTCCTTGTCCTTGTCCTTGTCCTTGTCCTTGTCCTTGTCCTTGTCCTTGTCCTTGTCCTTGTCCTTGTCCTTGTCCTTGTCCTTGTCCTTGTCCTTGTCCTTGTCCTTGTCCTTGTCCTTGTCCTTGTCCTTGTCCTTGTCCTTGTCCTTGTCCTTGTCCTTGTCCTTGTCCTTGTCCTTGTCCTTGTCCTTGTCCTTGTCCTTGTCCTTGTCCTTGTCCTTGTCCTTGTCCTTGTCCTTGTCCTTGTCCTTGTCCTTGTCCTTGTCCTTGTCCTTGTCCTTGTCCTTGTCCTTGTCCTTGTCCTTGTCCTTGTCCTTGTCCTTGTCCTTGTCCTTGTCCTTGTCCTTGTCCTTGTCCTTGTCCTTGTCCTTGTCCTTGTCCTTGTCCTTGTCCTTGTCCTTGTCCTTGTCCTTGTCCTTGTCCTTGTCCTTGTCCTTGTCCTTGTCCTTGTCCTTGTCCTTGTCCTTGTCCTTGTCCTTGTCCTTGTCCTTGTCCTTGTCCTTGTCCTTGTCCTTGTCCTTGTCCTTGTCCTTGTCCTTGTCCTTGTCGGTGTCCTTGTCCTTGTCCTTGTCCTTGTCCTTGTCCTTGTCCTTGTCCTTGTCCTTGTCCTTGTCCTTGTCCTTGTTGTTTTATTTTTTTTTCCTTTTACCTGGTTCGATCCTGGGTCCTCTTCGTCTGCGCGCCTGTCCATTATCCAATGTACTACCGTTGTTTCCCCGTTTTTGTGTCCTTAATGATAATATTTATTCGATATTATCGCCTAGTATGGTGACGTGGCGCCGCCTAGCGACTACAAAAGAAGCTTTGTGTCAGTGATAATATCGTTCGCGTACGGTACATTGGCGTTTGGCACACAGGCTCCACATGTAAGATAGTAGTGATCGAATCGAGGCAAAGGAACCAGAGGAAAAACACAATAAGCATCTTGGTAACTATATATTTGAAAATTACTGAGCAGACCTATTACCAGCCGAAAAAAACCAGCATCGTTGAAGCTGCATTGATAAACAATAAATTTTAATTGAATAGAAGTTGTATTGATGAAAAATAATTGTTGCCGAAATAAAAGCAGGAATGATGACACCAACTTATTCCTGCCTAACTAGAAGTTGGATTGATGAAAAAAATACTGGAACGAGCGAATAATTTACGACGCTTAGAAGATTGTTGTTTTTGCTGTTGTTGCTGTTGCTGTTGTTGTTGTTTCCTCAGTTTAATCGTATAAAATTAGCGCCTTCATTTTCTCGGTTTGGGCGTATAAAATTAGCGCCCTCAAATTCTCTGTTTCGGCGTGAAAAATTAGCGCCCTTAAATTCTCTGTTTCGGCGTGAAAAATTAGCGCCCTCATTTTCTAGGATTCTGCGTGTAAAACTTGCTCTTGCTCCTCGCTTAATTTCATTCACCGCCTTCCTTTCATATAATCTTTCAATTTCATTTTTGATTATTTAAATTTTTGCATTTTTACTTTTTACAATTTTACTTTTGTTTTAATTTTTAACGTTGCTCTTGCTCCTCGCTCTCGCTCCTCCCCTCGGCGAGAGCGGGTGCAAGAGCAACTTGCTCTTGCTCCTCGCTCTCGCTCCTCCCCTCGGCGAGAGCGGGTGCAAGAGCAACTTGCTCTTGCTCCTCGCTCTCGCTCCTCCCCTCGGCGAGAGCGGGTGCAAGAGCAACTTGCTCTTGCTCCTCGCTCTCGCTCCTCCCCTCGGCGAGAGCGGGTGCAAGAGCAACTTGCTCTTGCTCCTCGCTCTCGCTCCTCCCCTCGGCGAGAGCGGGTGCAAGAGCAACTTGCTCTTGCTCCTCGCTCTCGCTCCTCCCCTCGGCGAGAGCGGGTGCAAGAGCAACTTGCTCTTGCTCCTCGCTCTCGCTCCTCCCCTCGGCGAGAGCGGGTGCAAGAGCAACTTGCTCTTGCTCCTCGCTCTCGCTCCTCCCCTCGGCGAGAGCGGGTGCAAGAGCAACTTGCTCTTGCTCCTCGCTCTCGCTCCTCCCCTCGGCGAGAGCGGGTGCAAGAGCAACTTGCTCTTGCTCCTCGCTCTCGCTCCTCCCCTCGGCGAGAGCGGGTGCAAGAGCAACTTGCTCTTGCTCCTCGCTCTCGCTCCTCCCCTCGGCGAGAGCGGGTGCAAGAGCAACTTGCTCTTGCTCCTCGCTCTCGCTCCTCCCCTCGGCGAGAGCGGGTGCAAGAGCAACTTGCTCTTGCTCCTCGCTCTCGCTCCTCCCCTCGGCGAGAGCGGGTGCAAGAGCAACTTGCTCTTGCTCCTCGCTCTCGCTCCTCCCCTCGGCGAGAGCGGGTGCAAGAGCAACTTGCTCTTGCTCCTCGCTCTCGCTCCTCCCCTCGGCGAGAGCGGGTGCAAGAGCAACTTGCTCTTGTCCCTCGCTCTCGCTCCTCCCCTCGGCGAGAGCGGGTGCAAGAGCAACTTGCTCTTGTCCCTCGCTCTCGCTCCTCCCCTCGGCGAGAGCGGGTGCAAGAGCAACTTGCTCTTGCTCCTCGCTCTCGCTCCTCCCCTCGGCGAGAGCGGGTGCAAGAGCAACTTGCTCTTGCTCCTCGCTCTCGCTCCTCCCCTCGGCGAGAGCGGGTGCAAGAGCAACTTGCTCTTGCTCCTCGCTCTCGCTCCTCCCCTCGGCGAGAGCGGGTGCAAGAGCAACTTGCTCTTGCTCCTCGCTCTCGCTCCTCCCCTCGGCGAGAGCGGGTGCAAGAGCAACTTGCTCTTGCTCCTCGCTCTCGCTCCTCCCCTCGGCGAGAGCGGGTGCAAGAGCAACTTGCTCTTGCTCCTCGCTCTCGCTCCTCCCCTCGGCGAGAGCGGGTGCAAGAGCAACTTGCTCTTGCTCCTCGCTCTCGCTCCTCCCCTCGGCGAGAGCGGGTGCAAGAGCAACTTGCTCTTGCTCCTCGCTCTCGCTCCTCCCCTCGGCGAGAGCGGGTGCAAGAGCAACTTGCTCTTGCTCCTCGCTCTCGCTCCTCCCCTCGGCGAGAGCGGGTGCAAGAGCAACTTGCTCTTGCTCCTCGCTCTCGCTCCTCCCCTCGGCGAGAGCGGGTGCAAGAGCAACTTGCTCTTGCTCCTCGCTCTCGCTCCTCCCCTCGGCGAGAGCGGGTGCAAGAGCAACTTGCTCTTGCTCCTCGCTCTCGCTCCTCCCCTCGGCGAGAGCGGGTGCAAGAGCAACTTGTCCTTGTCCTTGTCCTTGTCCTTGTCCTTGTCCTTGTCCTTGTCCTTGTCCTTGTCCTTGTCCTTGTCCTTGTCCTTGTCCTTGTCCTTGTCCTTGTCCTTGTCCTTGTCCTTGTCCTTGTCCTTGTCCTTGTCCTTGTCCTTGTCCTTGTCCTTGTCCTTGTCCTTGTCCTTGTCCTTGTCCTTGTCCTTGTCCTTGTCCTTGTCCTTGTCCTTGTCCTTGTCCTTGTCCTTGTCCTTGTCCTTGTCCTTGTCCTTGTCCTTGTCCTTGTCCTTGTCCTTGTCCTTGTCCTTGTCCTTGTCCTTGTCCTTGTCCTTGTCCTTGTCCTTGTCCTTGTCCTTGTCCTTGTCCTTGTCCTTGTCCTTGTCCTTGTCCTTGTCCTTGTCCTTGTCCTTGTCCTTGTCCTTGTCCTTGTCCTTGTCCTTGTCCTTGTCCTTGTCCTTGTCCTTGTCCTTGTCCTTGTCCTTGTCCTTGTCCTTGTCCTTGTCCTTGTCCTTGTCCTTGTCCTTGTCCTTGTCCTTGTCCTTGTCCTTGTCCTTGTCCTTGTCCTTGTCCTTGTCCTTGTCCTTGTCCTTGTCCTTGTCCTTGTCCTTGTCCTTGTCCTTGTCCTTGTCCTTGTCCTTGTCCTTGTCCTTGTCCTTGTCCTTGTCCTTGTCCTTGTCCTTGTCCTTGTCCTTGTCCTTGTCCTTGTCCTTGTCCTTGTCCTTGTCCTTGTCCTTGTCCTTGTCCTTGTCCTTGTCCTTGTCCTTGTCCTTGTCCTTGTCCTTGTCCTTGTCCTTGTCCTTGTCCTTGTCCTTGTCCTTGTCCTTGTCCTTGTCCTTGTCCTTGTCCTTGTCCTTGTCCTTGTCCTTGTCCTTGTCCTTGTCCTTGTCCTTGTCCTTGTCCTTGTCCTTGTCCTTGTCCTTGTCCTTGTCCTTGTCCTTGTCCTTGTCCTTGTCCTTGTCCTTGTCCTTGTCCTTGTCCTTGTCCTTGTCCTTGTCCTTGTCCTTGTCCTTGTCCTTGTCCTTGTCCTTGTCCTTGTCCTTGTCCTTGTCCTTGTCCTTGTCCTTGTCCTTGTCCTTGTCCTTGTCCTTGTCCTTGTCCTTGTCCTTGTCCTTGTCCTTGTCCTTGTCCTTGTCCTTGTCCTTGTCCTTGTCCTTGTCCTTGTCCTTGTCCTTGTCCTTGTCCTTGTCCTTGTCCTTGTCCTTGTCCTTGTCCTTGTCCTTGTCCTTGTCCTTGTCCTTGTCCTTGTCCTTGTCCTTGTCCTTGTCCTTGTCCTTGTCCTTGTCCTTGTCCTTGTCCTTGTCCTTGTCCTCTTCGTCTGCGCGCCTGTCCATTATCCAATGTACTACCGTTGTTTCCCCGTTTTTGTGTCCTTAATGATAATATTTATTCGATATTATCGCCTAGTATGGTGACGTGGCGCCGCCTAGCGACTACAAAAGAAGCTTTGTGTCAGTGATAATATCGTTCGCGTACGGTACATTGGCGTTTGGCACACAGGCTCCACATGTAAGATAGTAGTGATCGAATCGAGGCAAAGGAACCAGAGGAAAAACACAATAAGCATCTTGGTAACTATATATTTGAAAATTACTGAGCAGACCTATTACCAGCCGAAAAAAACCAGCATCGTTGAAGCTGCATTGATAAACAATAAATTTTAATTGAATAGAAGTTGTATTGATGAAAAATAATTGTTGCCGAAATAAAAGCAGGAATGATGACACCAACTTATTCCTGCCTAACTAGAAGTTGGATTGATGAAAAAAATACTGGAACGAGCGAATAATTTACGACGCTTAGAAGATTGTTGTTTTTGCTGTTGTTGCTGTTGCTGTTGTTGTTGTTTCCTCAGTTTAATCGTATAAAATTAGCGCCTTCATTTTCTCGGTTTGGGCGTATAAAATTAGCGCCCTTAAATTCTCTGTTTCGGCGTGAAAAATTAGCGCCCTCATTTTCTAGGATTCTGCGTGTAAAACTTGCTCTTGCTCCTCGCTTAATTTCATTCACCGCCTTCCTTTCATATAATCTTTCAATTTCATTTTTGATTATTTAAATTTTTGCATTTTTACTTTTTACAATTTTACTTTTGTTTTAATTTTTAACGTTGCTCTTGCTCCTCGCTCTCGCTCCTCCCCTCGGCGAGAGCGGGTGCAAGAGCAACTTGCTCTTGCTCCTCGCTCTCGCTCCTCCCCTCGGCGAGAGCGGGTGCAAGAGCAACTTGCTCTTGCTCCTCGCTCTCGCTCCTCCCCTCGGCGAGAGCGGGTGCAAGAGCAACTTGCTCTTGCTCCTCGCTCTCGCTCCTCCCCTCGGCGAGAGCGGGTGCAAGAGCAACTTGCTCTTGCTCCTCGCTCTCGCTCCTCCCCTCGGCGAGAGCGGGTGCAAGAGCAACTTGCTCTTGCTCCTCGCTCTCGCTCCTCCCCTCGGCGAGAGCGGGTGCAAGAGCAACTTGCTCTTGCTCCTCGCTCTCGCTCCTCCCCTCGGCGAGAGCGGGTGCAAGAGCAACTTGCTCTTGCTCCTCGCTCTCGCTCCTTGTCCCCTCGGCGAGAGCGGGTGCAAGAGCAACTTGCTCTTGCTCCTCGCTCTCGCTCCTTGTCCCCTCGGCGAGAGCGGGTGCAAGAGCAACTTGCTCTTGCTCCTCGCTCTCGCTCCTTGTCCCCTCGGCGAGAGCGGGTGCAAGAGCAACTTGCTCTTGCTCCTCGCTCTCGCTCCTTGTCCCCTCGGCGAGAGCGGGTGCAAGAGCAACTTGCTCTTGCTCCTCGCTCACGCTCCTTGTCCCCTCGGCGAGAGCGGGTGCAAGAGCAACTTGCTCTTGCTCCTCGCTCTCGCTCCTTGTCCTTTCGGCGAGAGCGGGTGCAAGAGCAACTTGCTCTTGCTCCTCGCTCTCGCTCCTTGTCCCCTCGGCGAGAGCGGGTGCAAGAGCAACTTGCTCTTGCTCCTCGCTCTCGCTCCTTGTCCCCTCGGCGAGAGCGGGTGCAAGAGCAACTTGCTCTTGCTCCTCGCTCTCGCTCCTTGTCCCCTCGGCGAGAGCGGGTGCAAGAGCAACTTGCTCTTGCTCCTCGCTCTCGCTCCTTGTCCCCTCGGCGAGAGCGGGTGCAAGAGCAACTTGCTCTTGCTCCTCGCTCTCGCTCCTTGTCCCCTCGGCGAGAGCGGGTGCAAGAGCAACTTGCTCTTGCTCCTCGCTCTCGCTCCTTGTCCCCTCGGCGAGAGCGGGTGCAAGAGCAACTTGCTCTTGCTCCTCGCTCTCGCTCCTTGTCCCCTCGGCGAGAGCGGGTGCAAGAGCAACTTGCTCTTGCTCCTCGCTCTCGCTCCTTGTCCCCTCGGCGAGAGCGGGTGCAAGAGCAACTTGCTCTTGCTCCTCGCTCTCGCTCCTTGTCCTCGCTCCTTGTCCTTGTCCTTGTCCTTGTCCTTGTCCTTGTCCTTGTCCTTGTCCTTGTCCTTGCTCCTCGCTCCTCGGTCCTCGGTCCTCGGTCCTTGTCCTCGCTCCTCGCTCCTCGCTCCTCGGTCCTCGGTCCTCGGTCCTCGGTCTTGTCCTTGTCCTTGTCCTTGTCCTTGTCCTTGTCCTTGTCCTTGTCCTTGTCCTTGTCCTTGTCCTTGTCCTTGTCCTTGTCCTTGTCCTTGTCCTTGTCCTTGTCCTTGTCCTTGTCCTTGTCCTTGTCCTTGTCCTTGTCCTTGTCCTTGTCCTTGTCCTTGTCCTTGTCCTTGTCCTTGTCCTTGTCCTTGTCCTTGTCCTTGTCCTTGTCCTTGTCCTTGTCCTTGTCCTTGTCCTTGTCCTTGTCCTTGTCCTTGTCCTTGTCCTTGTCCTTGTCCTTGTCCTTGTCCTTGTCCTTGTCCTTGTCCTTGTCCTTGTCCTTGTCCTTGTCCTTGTCCTTGTCCTTGTCCTTGTCCTTGTCCTTGTCCTTGTCCTTGTCCTTGTCCTTGTCCTTGTCCTTGTCCTTGTCCTTGTCCTTGTCCTTGTCCTTGTCCTTGTCCTTGTCCTTGTCCTTGTCCTTGTCCTTGTCCTTGTCCTTGTCCTTGTCCTTGTCCTTGTCCTTGTCCTTGTCCTTGTCCTTGTCCTTGTCCTTGTCCTTGTCCTTGTCCTTGTCCTTGTCCTTGTCCTTGTCCTTGTCCTTGTCCTTGTCCTTGTCCTCGCTCCTCCCCTCGGCGAGAGCGGGGTGCAAGAGCAACTTGCTCTTGCTCCTCGCTCTCGCTCCTCCCCTCGGCGAGAGCGGGGTGCAAGAGCAACTTGCTCTTGCTCCTCGCTCTCGCTCCTCCCCTCGGCGAGAGCGGGGTGCAAGAGCAACTTGCTCTTGCTCCTCGCTCTCGCTCCTCCCCTCGGCGAGAGCGGGGTGCAAGAGCAACTTGCTCTTGCTCCTCGCTCTCGCTCCTCCCCTCGGCGAGAGCGGGGTGCAAGAGCAACTTGCTCTTGCTCCTCGCTCTCGCTCCTCCCCTCGGCGAGAGCGGGGTGCAAGAGCAACTTGCTCTTGCTCCTCGCTCTCGCTCCTCCCCTCGGCGAGAGCGGGGTGCAAGAGCAACTTGCTCTTGCTCCTCGCTCTCGCTCCTCCCCTCGGCGAGAGCGGGGTGCAAGAGCAACTTGCTCTTGCTCCTCGCTCTCGCTCCTCCCCTCGGCGAGAGCGGGGTGCAAGAGCAACTTGCTCTTGCTCCTCGCTCTCGCTCCTCCCCTCGGCGAGAGCGGGGTGCAAGAGCAACTTGCTCTTGCTCCTCGCTCTCGCTCCTCCCCTCGGCGAGAGCGGGGTGCAAGAGCAACTTGCTCTTGCTCCTCGCTCTCGCTCCTCCCCTCGGCGTCGCTCTCGCTCCTCCCCTCGGCGTCGCTCTCGCTCCTCCCCTCGGCGAGAGCGCCTTGTCCTTGTCCTTGTCCTTGTCCTTGTCCTTGTCCTTGTCCTTGTCCTTGTCCTTGTCCTTGTCCTTGTCCTTGTCCTTGTCCTTGTCCTTGTCCTTGTCCTTGTCCTTGTCCTTGTCCTTGTCCTTGTCCTTGTCCTTGTCCTTGTCCTTGTCCTTGTCCTTGTCCTTGTCCTTGTCCTTGTCCTTGTCCTTGTCCTTGTCCTTGTCCTTGTCCTTGTCCTTGTCCTTGTCCTTGTCCTTGTCCTTGTCCTTGTCCTTGTCCTTGTCCTTGTCCTTGTCCTTGTCCTTGTCCTTGTCCTTGTCCTTGTCCTTGTCCTTGTCCTTGTCCTTGTCCTTGTCCTTGTCCTTGTCCTTGTCCTTGTCCTTGTCCTTGTCCTTGTCCTTGTCCTTGTCCTTGTCCTTGTCCTTGTCCTTGTCCTTGTCCTTGTCCTTGTCCTTGTCCTTGTCCTTGTCCTTGTCCTTGTCCTTGTCCTTGTCCTTGTCCTTGTCCTTGTCCTTGTCCTTGTCCTTGTCCTTGTCCTTGTCCTTGTCCTTGTCCTTGTCCTTGTCCTTGTCCTTGTCCTTGTCCTTGTCCTTGTCCTTGTCCTTGTCCTTGTCCTTGTCCTTGTCCTTGTCCTTGTCCTTGTCCTTGTCCTTGTCCTTGTCCTTGTCCTTGTCCTTGTCCTTGTCCTTGTCCTTGTCCTTGTCCTTGTCCTTGTCCTTGTCCTTGTCCTTGTCCTTGTCCTTGTCCTTGTCCTTGTCCTTGTCCTTGTCCTTGTCCTTGTCCTTGTCCTTGTCCTTGTCCTTGTCCTTGTCCTTGTCCTTGTCCTTGTCCTTGTCCTTGTCCTTGTCCTTGTCCTTGTCCTTGTCCTTGTCCTCGCTCCTCCCCTCGGCGAGAGCGGGGTGCAAGAGCAACTTGCTCTTGCTCCTCGCTCTCGCTCCTCCCCTCGGCGAGAGCGGGGTGCAAGAGCAACTTGCTCTTGCTCCTCGCTCTCGCTCCTCCCCTCGGCGAGAGCGGGGTGCAAGAGCAACTTGCTCTTGCTCCTCGCTCTCGCTCCTCCCCTCGGCGAGAGCGGGGTGCAAGAGCAACTTGCTCTTGCTCCTCGCTCTCGCTCCTCCCCTCGGCGAGAGCGGGGTGCAAGAGCAACTTGCTCTTGCTCCTCGCTCTCGCTCCTCCCCTCGGCGAGAGCGGGGTGCAAGAGCAACTTGCTCTTGCTCCTCGCTCTCGCTCCTCCCCTCGGCGAGAGCGGGGTGCAAGAGCAACTTGCTCTTGCTCCTCGCTCTCGCTCCTCCCCTCGGCGAGAGCGGGGTGCAAGAGCAACTTGCTCTTGCTCCTCGCTCTCGCTCCTCCCCTCGGCGAGAGCGGGGTGCAAGAGCAACTTGCTCTTGCTCCTCGCTCTCGCTCCTCCCCTCGGCGAGAGCGGGGTGCAAGAGCAACTTGCTCTTGCTCCTCGCTCTCGCTCCTCCCCTCGGCGAGAGCGGGGTGCAAGAGCAACTTGCTCTTGCTCCTCGCTCTCGCTCCTCCCCTCGGCGAGAGCGGGGTGCAAGAGCAACTTGCTCTTGCTCCTCGCTCTCGCTCCTCCCCTCGGCGAGAGCGGGGTGCAAGAGCAACTTGCTCTTGCTCCTCGCTCTCGCTCCTCCCCTCGGCGAGAGCGGGGTGCAAGAGCAACTTGCTCTTGCTCCTCGCTCTCGCTCCTCCCCTCGGCGAGAGCGGGGTGCAAGAGCAACTTGCTCTTGCTCCTCGCTCTCGCTCCTCCCCTCGGCGAGAGCGGGGTGCAAGAGCAACTTGCTCTTGCTCCTCGCTCTCGCTCCTCCCCTCGGCGAGAGCGGGGTGCAAGAGCAACTTGCTCTTGCTCCTCGCTCTCGCTCCTCCCCTCGGCGAGAGCGGGGTGCAAGAGCAACTTGCTCTTGCTCCTCGCTCTCGCTCCTCCCCTCGGCGAGAGCGGGGTGCAAGAGCAACTTGCTCTTGCTCCTCGCTCTCGCTCCTCCCCTCGGCGAGAGCGGGGTGCAAGAGCAACTTGCTCTTGCTCCTCGCTCTCGCTCCTCCCCTCGGCGAGAGCGGGGTGCAAGAGCAACTTGCTCTTGCTCCTCGCTCTCGCTCCTCCCCTCGGCGAGAGCGGGGTGCAAGAGCAACTTGCTCTTGCTCCTCGCTCTCGCTCCTCCCCTCGGCGAGAGCGGGGTGCAAGAGCAACTTGCTCTTGCTCCTCGCTCTCGCTCCTCCCCTCGGCGAGAGCGGGGTGCAAGAGCAACTTGCTCTTGCTCCTCGCTCTCGCTCCTCCCCTCGGCGAGAGCGGGGTGCAAGAGCAACTTGCTCTTGCTCCTCGCTCTCGCTCCTCCCCTCGGCGAGAGCGGGGTGCAAGAGCAACTTGCTCTTGCTCCTCGCTCTCGCTCCTCCCCTCGGCGAGAGCGGGGTGCAAGAGCAACTTGCTCTTGCTCCTCGCTCTCGCTCCTCCCCTCGGCGAGAGCGGGGTGCAAGAGCAACTTGCTCTTGCTCCTCGCTCTCGCTCCTCCCCTCGGCGAGAGCGGGGTGCAAGAGCAACTTGCTCTTGCTCCTCGCTCTCGCTCCTCCCCTCGGCGAGAGCGGGGTGCAAGAGCAACTTGCTCTTGCTCCTCGCTCTCGCTCCTCCCCTCGGCGAGAGCGGGGTGCAAGAGCAACTTGCTCTTGCTCCTCGCTCTCGCTCCTCCCCTCGGCGAGAGCGGGGTGCAAGAGCAACTTGCTCTTGCTCCTCGCTCTCGCTCCTCCCCTCGGCGAGAGCGGGGTGCAAGAGCAACTTGCTCTTGCTCCTCGCTCTCGCTCCTCCCCTTCTTGCTCCTCGCTCTCGCTCCTCCCCTCGGCGAGAGCGGGGTGCAAGAGCAACTTGCTCTTGCTCCTCGCTCTCGCTCCTCCCCTCGGCGAGAGCGGGGTGCAAGAGCAACTTGCTCTTGCTCCTCGCTCTCGCTCCTCCCCTCGGCGAGAGCGGGGTGCAAGAGCAACTTGCTCTTGCTCCTCGCTCTCGCTCCTCCCCTCGGCGAGAGCGGGTGCAAGAGCAACTTGCTCTTGCTCCTCGCTCTCGCTCCTCCCCTCGGCGAGAGCGGGTGCAAGAGCAACTTGCTCTTGCTCCTCGCTCTCGCTCCTCCCCTCGGCGAGAGCGGGTGCAAGAGCAACTTGCTCTTGCTCCTCGCTCTCGCTCCTCCCCTCGGCGAGAGCGGGGTGCAAGAGCAACTTGCTCTTGCTCCTCGCTCTCGCTCCTCCCCTCGGCGAGAGCGGGTGCAAGAGCAACTTGCTCTTGCTCCTCGCTCTCGCTCCTCCCCTCGGCGAGAGCGGGTGCAAGAGCAACTTGCTCTTGCTCCTCGCTCTCGCTCCTCCCCTCGGCGAGAGCGGGTGCAAGAGCAACTTGCTCTTGCTCCTCGCTCTCGCTCCTCCCCTCGGCGAGAGCGGGTGCAAGAGCAACTTGCTCTTGCTCCTCGCTCTCGCTCCTCCCCTCGGCGAGAGCGGGTGCAAGAGCAACTTGCTCTTGCTCCTCGCTCTCGCTCCTCCCCTCGGCGAGAGCGGGTGCAAGAGCAACTTGCTCTTGCTCCTCGCTCTCGCTCCTCCCCTCGGCGAGAGCGGGTGCAAGAGCAACTTGCTCTTGCTCCTCGCTCTCGCTCCTCCCCTCGGCGAGAGCGGGTGCAAGAGCAACTTGCTCTTGCTCCTCGCTCACCGGCGAGAGCGGGGTGCAAGAGCAACTTGCTCTTGCTCCTCGCTCTCGCTCCTCCCCTCGGCGAGAGCGGGGTGCAAGAGCAACTTGCTCTTGCTCCTCGCTCTCGCTCCTCCCCTCGGCGAGAGCGGGGTGCAAGAGCAACTTGCTCTTGCTCCTCGCTCTCGCTCCTCCCCTCGGCGAGAGCGGGGTGCAAGAGCAACTTGCTCTTGCTCCTCGCTCTCGCTCCTCCCCTCGGCGAGAGCGGGGTGCAAGAGCAACTTGCTCTTGCTCCTCGCTCTCGCTCCTCCCCTCGGCGAGAGCGGGGTGCAAGAGCAACTTGCTCTTGCTCCTCGCTCTCGCTCCTCCCCTCGGCGAGAGCGGGGTGCAAGAGCAACTTGCTCTTGCTCCTCGCTCTCGCTCCTCCCCTCGGCGAGAGCGGGGTGCAAGAGCAACTTGCTCTTGCTCCTCGCTCTCGCTCCTCCCCTCGGCGAGAGCGGGGTGCAAGAGCAACTTGCTCTTGCTCCTCGCTCTCGCTCCTCCCCTCGGCGAGAGCGGGGTGCAAGAGCAACTTGCTCTTGCTCCTCGCTCTCGCTCCTCCCCTCGGCGAGAGCGGGGTGCAAGAGCAACTTGCTCTTGCTCCTCGCTCTCGCTCCTCCCCTCGGCGAGAGCGGGGTGCAAGAGCAACTTGCTCTTGCTCCTCGCTCTCGCTCCTCCCCTCGGCGAGAGCGGGGTGCAAGAGCAACTTGCTCTTGCTCCTCGCTCTCGCTCCTCCCCTCGGCGAGAGCGGGGTGCAAGAGCAACTTGCTCTTGCTCCTCGCTCTCGCTCCTCCCCTCGGCGAGAGCGGGGTGCAAGAGCAACTTGCTCTTGCTCCTCGCTCTCGCTCCTCCCCTCGGCGAGAGCGGGGTGCAAGAGCAACTTGCTCTTGCTCCTCGCTCTCGCTCCTCCCCTCGGCGAGAGCGGGGTGCAAGAGCAACTTGCTCTTGCTCCTCGCTCTCGCTCCTCCCCTCGGCGAGAGCGGGGTGCAAGAGCAACTTGCTCTTGCTCCTCGCTCTCGCTCCTCCCCTCGGCGAGAGCGGGGTGCAAGAGCAACTTGCTCTTGCTCCTCGCTCTCGCTCCTCCCCTCGGCGAGAGCGGGGTGCAAGAGCAACTTGCTCTTGCTCCTCGCTCTCGCTCCTCCCCTCGGCGAGAGCGGGGTGCAAGAGCAACTTGCTCTTGCTCCTCGCTCTCGCTCCTCCCCTCGGCGAGAGCGGGGTGCAAGAGCAACTTGCTCTTGCTCCTCGCTCTCGCTCCTCCCCTCGGCGAGAGCGGGGTGCAAGAGCAACTTGCTCTTGCTCCTCGCTCTCGCTCCTCCCCTCGGCGAGAGCGGGGTGCAAGAGCAACTTGCTCTTGCTCCTCGCTCTCGCTCCTCTCCTCGGCGAGAGCGGGTGCAAGAGCAACTTGCTCTTTGTCCTTGTCCTTGTCCTTGTCCTTGTTTTTGTCCTTGTCCTTGTCCTTGTCCTTGTCCTTGTCCTTGTCCTTGTCCTTGTCCTTGTCCTTGTCCTTGTCCTTGTCCTTGTCCTTGTCCTTGTCCTTGTCCTTGTCCTTGTCCTTGTCCTTGTCCTTGTCCTTGTCCTTGTCCTTGTCCTTGTCCTTGTCCTTGTCCTTGTCCTTGTCCTTGTCCTTGTCCTTGTCCTTGTCCTTGTCCTTGTCCTTGTCCTTGTCCTTGTCCTTGTCCTTGTCCTTGTCCTTGTCCTTGTCCTTGTCCTTGTCCTTGTCCTTGTCCTTGTCCTTGTCCTTGTCCTTGTCCTTGTCCTTGTCCTTGTCCTTGTTTTTTTATTTTTTTTTCCTTTTACCTGGTTCGATCCTGGGTCCTCTTCGTCTGCGCGCCTGTCCATTATCCAATGTACTACCGTTGTTTCCCCGTTTTTGTGTCCTTAATGATAATATTTATTCGATATTATCGCCTAGTATGGTGACGTGGCGCCGCCTAGCGACTACAAAAGAAGCTTTGTGTCAGTGATAATATCGTTCGCGTACGGTACATTGGCGTTTGGCACACAGGCTCCACATGTAAGATAGTAGTGATCGAATCGAGGCAAAGGAACCAGAGGAAAAACACAATAAGCATCTTGGTAACTATATATTTGAAAATTACTGAGCAGACCTATTACCAGCCGAAAAAAACCAGCATCGTTGAAGCTGCATTGATAAACAATAAATTTTAATTGAATAGAAGTTGTATTGATGAAAAATAATTGTTGCCGAAATAAAAGCAGGAATGATGACACCAACTTATTCCTGCCTAACTAGAAGTTGGATTGATGAAAAAAATACTGGAACGAGCGAATAATTTACGACGCTTAGAAGATTGTTGTTTTTGCTGTTGTTGCTGTTGCTGTTGTTGTTGTTTCCTCAGTTTAATCGTATAAAATTAGCGCCTTCATTTTCTCGGTTTGGGCGTATAAAATTAGCGCCCTCAAATTCTCTGTTTCGGCGTGAAAAATTAGCGCCCTTAAATTCTCTGTTTCGGCGTGAAAAATTAGCGCCCTCATTTTCTAGGATTCTGCGTGTAAAACTTGCTCTTGCTCCTCGCTTAATTTCATTCACCGCCTTCCTTTCATATAATCTTTCAATTTCATTTTTGATTATTTAAATTTTTGCATTTTTACTTTTTACAATTTTACTTTTGTTTTAATTTTTAACGTTGCTCTTGCTCCTCGCTCTCGCTCCTCCCCTCGGCGAGAGCGAGGTGCAAGAGCAACTTGCTCTTGCTCCTCGCTCTCGCTCCTCCCCTCGGCGAGAGCGCCTTGTCCTTGTCCTTGTCCTTGTCCTTGTCCTTGTCCTTGTCCTTGTCCTTGTCCTTGTCCTTGTCCTTGTCCTTGTCCTTGTCCTTGTCCTTGTCCTTGTCCTTGTCCTTGTCCTTGTCCTTGTCCTTGTCCTTGTCCTTGTCCTTGTCCTTGTCCTTGTCCTTGTCCTTGTCCTTGTCCTTGTCCTTGTCCTTGTCCTTGTCCTTGTCCTTGTCCTTGTCCTTGTCCTTGTCCTTGTCCTTGTCCTTGTCCTTGTCCTTGTCCTTGTCCTTGTCCTTGTCCTTGTCCTTGTCCTTGTCCTTGTCCTTGTCCTTGTCCTTGTCCTTGTCCTTGTCCTTGTCCTTGTCCTTGTCCTTGTCCTTGTCCTTGTCCTTGTCCTTGTCCTTGTCCTTGTCCTTGTCCTTGTCCTTGTCCTTGTCCTTGTCCTTGTCCTTGTCCTTGTCCTTGTCCTTGTCCTTGTCCTTGTCCTTGTCCTTGTCCTTGTCCTTGTCCTTGTCCTTGTCCTTGTCCTTGTCCTTGTCCTTGTCCTTGTCCTTGTCCTTGTCCTTGTCCTTGTCCTTGTCCTTGTCCTTGTCCTTGTCCTTGTCCTTGTCCTTGTCCTTGTCCTTGTCCTTGTCCTTGTCCTTGTCCTTGTCCTTGTCCTTGTCCTTGTCCTTGTCCTTGTCCTTGTCCTTGTCCTTGTCCTTGTCCTTGTCCTTGTCCTTGTCCTTGTCCTTGTCCTTGTCCTTGTCCTTGTCCTTGTCCTTGTCCTTGTCCTTGTCCTTGTCCTTGTCCTTGTCCTTGTCCTTGTCCTTGTCCTTGTCCTTGTCCTTGTCCTTGTCCTTGTCCTTGTCCTTGTCCTTGTCCTTGTCCTTGTCCTTGTCCTTGTCCTTGTCCTTGTCCTTGTCCTTGTCCTTGTCCTTGTCCTTGTCCTTGTCCTTGTCCTTGTCCTTGTTTTTTTATTTTTTTTTCCTTTTACCTGGTTCGATCCTGGGTCCTCTTCGTCTGCGCGCCTGTCCATTATCCAATGTACTACCGTTGTTTCCCCGTTTTTGTGTCCTTAATGATAATATTTATTCGATATTATCGCCTAGTATGGTGACGTGGCGCCGCCTAGCGACTACAAAAGAAGCTTTGTGTCAGTGATAATATCGTTCGCGTACGGTACATTGGCGTTTGGCACACAGGCTCCACATGTAAGATAGTAGTGATCGAATCGAGGCAAAGGAACCAGAGGAAAAACACAATAAGCATCTTGGTAACTATATATTTGAAAATTACTGAGCAGACCTATTACCAGCCGAAAAAAACCAGCATCGTTGAAGCTGCATTGATAAACAATAAATTTTAATTGAATAGAAGTTGTATTGATGAAAAATAATTGTTGCCGAAATAAAAGCAGGAATGATGACACCAACTTATTCCTGCCTAACTAGAAGTTGGATTGATGAAAAAAATACTGGAACGAGCGAATAATTTACGACGCTTAGAAGATTGTTGTTTTTGCTGTTGTTGCTGTTGCTGTTGTTGTTGTTTCCTCAGTTTAATCGTATAAAATTAGCGCCTTCATTTTCTCGGTTTGGGCGTATAAAATTAGCGCCCTCAAATTCTCTGTTTCGGCGTGAAAAATTAGCGCCCTTAAATTCTCTGTTTCGGCGTGAAAAATTAGCGCCCTCATTTTCTAGGATTCTGCGTGTAAAACTTGCTCTTGCTCCTCGCTTAATTTCATTCACCGCCTTCCTTTCATATAATCTTTCAATTTCATTTTTGATTATTTAAATTTTTGCATTTTTACTTTTTACAATTTTACTTTTGTTTTAATTTTTAACGTTGCTCTTGCTCCTCGCTCTCGCTCCTCCCCTCGGCGAGAGCGGGGTGCAAGAGCAACTTGCTCTTGCTCCTCGCTCTCGCTCCTCCCCTCGGCGAGAGCGGGGTGCAAGAGCAACTTGCTCTTGCTCCTCGCTCTCGCTCCTCCCCTCGGCGAGAGCGGGGTGCAAGAGCAACTTGCTCTTGCTCCTCGCTCTCGCTCCTCCCCTCGGCGAGAGCGGGGTGCAAGAGCAACTTGCTCTTGCTCCTCGCTCTCGCTCCTCCCCTCGGCGAGAGCGGGGTGCAAGAGCAACTTGCTCTTGCTCCTCGCTCTCGCTCCTCCCCTCGGCGAGAGCGGGGTGCAAGAGCAACTTGCTCTTGCTCCTCGCTCTCGCTCCTCCCCTCGGCGAGAGCGGGGTGCAAGAGCAACTTGCTCTTGCTCCTCGCTCTCGCTCCTCCCCTCGGCGAGAGCGGGGTGCAAGAGCAACTTGCTCTTGCTCCTCGCTCTCGCTCCTCCCCTCGGCGAGAGCGGGGTGCAAGAGCAACTTGCTCTTGCTCCTCGCTCTCGCTCCTCCCCTCGGCGAGAGCGGGGTGCAAGAGCAACTTGCTCTTGCTCCTCGCTCTCGCTCCTCCCCTCGGCGAGAGCGGGGTGCAAGAGCAACTTGCTCTTGCTCCTCGCTCTCGCTCCTCCCCTCGGCGAGAGCGGGGTGCAAGAGCAACTTGCTCTTGCTCCTCGCTCTCGCTCCTCCCCTCGGCGAGAGCGGGGTGCAAGAGCAACTTGCTCTTGCTCCTCGCTCTCGCTCCTCCCCTCGGCGAGAGCGGGGTGCAAGAGCAACTTGCTCTTGCTCCTCGCTCTCGCTCCTCCCCTCGGCGAGAGCGGGGTGCAAGAGCAACTTGCTCTTGCTCCTCGCTCTCGCTCCTCCCCTCGGCGAGAGCGGGGTGCAAGAGCAACTTGCTCTTGCTCCTCGCTCTCGCTCCTCCCCTCGGCGAGAGCGGGGTGCAAGAGCAACTTGCTCTTGCTCCTCGCTCTCGCTCCTCCCCTCGGCGAGAGCGGGGTGCAAGAGCAACTTGCTCTTGCTCCTCGCTCTCGCTCCTCCCCTCGGCGAGAGCGGGTGCAAGAGCAACTTGCTCTTGCTCCTCGCTCTCGCTCCTCCCCTCGGCGAGAGCGGGTGCAAGAGCAACTTGCTCTTGCTCCTCGCTCTCGCTCCTCCCCTCGGCGAGAGCGGGTGCAAGAGCAACTTGCTCTTGCTCCTCGCTCTCGCTCCTCCCCTCGGCGAGAGCGGGTGCAAGAGCAACTTGCTCTTGCTCCTCGCTCTCGCTCCTCCCCTCGGCGAGAGCGGGTGCAAGAGCAACTTGCTCTTGCTCCTCGCTCTCGCTCCTCCCCTCGGCGAGAGCGGGTGCAAGAGCAACTTGCTCTTGCTCCTCGCTCTCGCTCCTCCCCTCGGCGAGAGCGGGTGCAAGAGCAACTTGCTCTTGCTCCTCGCTCTCGCTCCTCCCCTCGGCGAGAGCGGGTGCAAGAGCAACTTGCTCTTGCTCCTCGCTCTCGCTCCTCCCCTCGGCGAGAGCGGGTGCAAGAGCAACTTGCTCTTGCTCCTCGCTCTCGCTCCTCCCCTCGGCGAGAGCGGGTGCAAGAGCAACTTGCTCTTGCTCCTCGCTCTCGCTCCTCCCCTCGGCGAGAGCGGGTGCAAGAGCAACTTGCTCTTGCTCCTCGCTCTCGCTCCTCCCCTCGGCGAGAGCGGGTGCAAGAGCAACTTGCTCTTGCTCCTCGCTCTCGCTCCTCCCCTCGGCGAGAGCGGGTGCAAGAGCAACTTGCTCTTGCTCCTCGCTCTCGCTCCTCCCCTCGGCGAGAGCGGGTGCAAGAGCAACTTGCTCTTGCTCCTCGCTCTCGCTCCTCCCCTCGGCGAGAGCGGGTGCAAGAGCAACTTGCTCTTGCTCCTCGCTCTCGCTCCTCCCCTCGGCGAGAGCGGGTGCAAGAGCAACTTGCTCTTGCTCCTCGCTCTCGCGAGCAACTTGCTCTTGCTCCTCGCTCTCGCTCCTCCCCTCGGCGAGAGCGGGTGCAAGAGCAACTTGCTCTTGCTCCTCGCTCTCGCTCCTCCCCTCGGCGAGAGCGGGTGCAAGAGCAACTTGCTCTTGCTCCTCGCTCTCGCTCCTCCCCTCGGCGAGAGCGGGTGCAAGAGCAACTTGCTCTTGCTCCTCGCTCTCGCTCCTCCCCTCGGCGAGAGCGGGTGCAAGAGCAACTTGCTCTTGCTCCTCGCTCTCGCTCCTCCCCTCGGCG